>CM066343.1:153261256-153451256 GCA_033807585.1 Hydrophis major | reverse complement strand
ACAAAGCTGAATGCCATACATGTAAGTACCCACGAAAACTTAAGAAAACACACACACACATATATATATATATGTGTGTGTGTGTGTGTTTTCTTAAGTTTTCGCGGGTACTTACATGTACGGCATTCAGCTTAGTTCGGGTATTTTCCCACGTCATTGTAGTTGTGCTTTTAAAGTTGCAGCAACGTTTCAGCAGAATCTCATCTGCCATCATCAGGCTTCTGTATAGTGTTCATCTGTGAGTCAGACTTTTACAGTGGTTTCAGATTTAAATTTGGGGCAGCCTATTGCAGTGCCATAATTGTTTTTTCTTCATCCTGATTGGTTGGGAGTCTTGGTCTGTGTTTATTGGTGTTGGAGTTTGCTGTGTTCTGCTTGATTGGTGTTTCTAATATCTTCTGTCTGTTTTTTTTTTGGGGGGGGGCTCTTTTTGTATCTTGATTGGCTGGCAACATTGTGTTACTTTATGGGAGGCCTTTAGTGCAGCTTGGCTTCGGGTAAATGGACGGCTATCATTAGTTAGGAAGCTGGGTTTCATCTGGGTGCCTGGTTGGGGTGTGTTTGAGCTGGAGGTATCAGGGGGGATCTGTTTGTGCCCAAGTGTTTGCCTGGCTTGTGGTGTGGAGATTTTTTTGTTTGTGAGTGCAGGCTTCCAAATGATTGACAGTCTGGTGGAATCATCTCTTCTATTCATGCTTTCTGGTCTTTTTCAATCTCTATGCCTTCTCTGATGATTCCGTGGCTGGGGTTTTCTATAGTGGCTAGTGTTTTGGTGCCATTGAAATTGATGCTATGACCTGTGGCTTCCATGTGTTGGACTAATGAGGAAGTGTGTTCCAGCTTTTTCACTGCATTTTTTTTGAAAAAATGTTTTATTGATTTTAACAACAAACAGAAACACATAAAACATAAGACATAAAACATAAAAATATCATCCTCCTTCATAAATTTACATACAGTGTATCGATTGGTTTGCCATTCCTTTTTGTGCATCCATTTCATAGTCTCCATTATAATTGTATTACATAATAGCTCATATTATCAAACAACAATTATATAACCTGATATCATTATTAAACAATCATTTGACTACAATTTTATTAATTCATGCTTTAACGAGATAACTATAGTTTACTTAGTTTATTTTATAACCAATCATAAAGTCATACCAAGTCTATCTTAATAAAATTTTATGAAGATACTAGCAAAGAAAAAAAAGGTTTAAATTGATTATTTCCTTAGTTTCTAAATATTCTATTATTATGTTTTATTATCTAGCCATTGATAAAAAAAGGTCCCAAACTTCATAGAATTGTTTATCTTCTTGTTCTCTCATTTCAAATGTCAATCTACTCATTTCAGCATATTCCAATATTTTCTTAATAATTTCTTCCTCCGATGGTATTTTCTCACTCTTCCAATTTTTAGCAAATACAATCCTAGCCGCTGTTAATACATTTACAATTAAATACTTCAAGTTTTTATCATATGTATCAGGTAAGATTCCCAATAAAAAAATCTATGGCTTCAAATCTATATGTTTCTTTGTCATTTTTTCCAACCATATGTGGATTCTAGTCCAATATTTTCTAGCGTCCTCACAAGTCCACCACATATGATAATATGAGCCAGGTATCTGATGATATTTCCAGCACTTTTCAGATTTATTCTTGAACATTCTTGCTATTCTTGTCGGGGGAAAGTGCCACCTGAAAAACATCTTATACAAATTTTCTTTATATGCTGTTGACATTGTCATTTTATAATTTTGTGACCACAATTTTTGCCATTTCTCTAAATCAATCCCATATCCAAAATTCTTCCCCCAAGCAATCTTTGTTTCTTTAACTTGTTCTTCCTCTAATTTAATTTCCAGCAAATAACTATATAATTTTTTAATCACTTTTTCATCAGTACCTGTCAAAATCCTATTAGATCAGTCAATTTATCATAAAATCCCTCTGTTTTAGAATCTTTAAGATACCTTGATTGTATTTGTGCATATGAAAACCAATTCATCTTTACACCTTGTTCTTCTAGATTTTGCATCATTTTAAGTTCACCCTTATCATCCAATATTTCCCCATATCTAACTGTTTGTTCCTTCTTATATGTTATAGGATAAGAAAAAGCTTCAATAGTTGATAACCAAACTGGGATTTTCAAATAGCATTGTCTCTTAATTTTCTCCCAGTTCAACCATAAAGACTCTAGTATATAATGTCTTTTAAAATAGCCCTGCGATTTAGTTCCCTTATACCACAGAAATGCATGCCAGCCCAATAATAAATCATGTCCTTCTAATGTCAACAATCTAGACTTTCTTAATGTTATCCATTCTTTGACCCACATTAAATTTGTAGCTTGGTAATATAACTCCCAATTAGGAAGGCCAAATCCTCCTCTAGTTCTAGCGTCTTGTAAAAGTTTTAATTTTATACTTGCCTTCTTACCTTGCCATATATACTTCAACACAATTTTATTTAATTCTTCAAAATAATTTTTGCCAAGCCTAACTGGCATTGTTTGGAACAAATATAAAATTCTAGGTAAAATATTCATCTTGATTGTTGAAATTTTACCTATCAATGACAATTGTAGATTTTCCCATTTCTTCAAATCAGATGCTATCTGCTGCTTAAGCTCAATATAGTTATTCTCTTTCAATGTAGTACATCTTGATGTCAAATGTATCCCCAAATATTTAACCTTGTTCATAACTTGGATTTTCAATAAGTCTGCCAGTTCTTCTTTGCCTTAATAACATGTTCTTTGTCAGAATCTTTGTTTTATCTATTTATTTTCAGACCACCATCTCACCATACTTCTCTATCTTTTCCAATAGTTTTAAAGCTGTCTCTAGAGGATCTTCCAGAATGAAAACCAAGTCATCCGCAAAGGCTTCCAATTTAAATTCCTCCTTTTTAATTTTCATGCCTTTTATATTTTGGTCCTCTCTAATATTTCTATTCAACACTTCCAAAGTCAGTACCAATAGTAAAGGTGATAATGGGCATCCTTGTCTTGTGCCTTTTCTTATGTTAATAGAGTCTGTAAATTCTCCCTCTATCATTACTTTTGCCGATTGCATATAGTATATGGCTTCTATTGCTTGAATAAATTTTCTAGCAAAGCCCATCTGTTCCAGTAATAATAGCATAAATCTCCAATTCACATTATCAAATGCCTTTTGGGCATCTAGGAATATCAAAGCCATTTGTTTTTCAGGATGTGTCTCATAATATTCCAAAGTGTCCAGAATTACCCTCATATTGTCTTTAATTTGTCTCTTTGGTAAAAATCCATTCTGATCAGGATGAATAAAATTATTTAAGTATTTTTTAAGTCTTTCTGCCAGAATTGAGGCAAAGATTTTATAGTCTGCATTCAATAAGGAAATAGGTCTGTAGTTCTTAATTTGTAATGGATTGGCCCCTTCTTTTGGAATAAGTGAGGCAGCCATTAAGCTGCTGAAGCAGGGACAGCTCCGGAAGGAAGAGACAGAAAGACAAAGTGTATCGGCTGATGAGGATTTTTTTTTAAAATATTTGGGACTTAAGGACACTCTAGGATAGGAAGAAACCTGTAAGATTTCTGACAAAAATTGATAAAATGGATCTAGCGGCAATTTTTTAAAGAGAAATGTCAAAGTGAGGCTTGGCTTTTTACTTTTACTTTTTTTTTCTTCACTGAACTTCTATTGCGACTTAGTAACTGTAACCAGACTGGATTTTTCTCCTATATTTACTTATTTTCTTTCTCCTTTTTGATTGCTTATATTTTTTTAGAACAGAGGCTCATTTAAGTATTTTTTTTTAAATATATATACATATATATACATGTATATTTTCTTTTTCTATTGGGCTTTTTTTGGGAAGAAGGGGGAGTGGATTAAGGAAAGTTTGTAACACTGCCAACTAGAGGCTTGAAAGTACTTGAAAATACTTTATTTGAAGTTGAGAAGACTGTGAAAAATTCTTCGTCAAGGACACTGGAACTTGATAAGATAGAGGGAAGAGCACTGGAGAATGTTTTTACAGGTGTCTCTCTGGGACCTCTACTATTAATTGAACATTTGAAGCTTGGTTTTGGAATTTGTGGAGAAGCCATAATGAGAGCCTTGAATACTTAAATAAAATGCAATGTGCTCCTTTTTTAAATTTTCTCCTAGCTGTTTTTTCCCCCTCTTCAACTCTACAATATTTTGTAATATTTGTATATTTATTCTTTATTTTTTTTATTCTATTTTTATCTTTTTTTTTTAAGGGAAAGCCTCAGAATATCTTTTTTCTTTTTCTTTATTGGGAGTTTTGTCTTCCCCATTTCCATTTTTGATTTACTCTTATGGTTATCTTTTACTTTTTTGTGACTTTCCAACTGGATTAAGGTGTGAAGAACCTGAAGAATTTTCTTTCTCCTTTTTTTTCATATTATTTTTTCATATTATTGGGTATTATTCTTTTTCTCTTTATTTTTAATTTTTATTTTTGAACAACAACTGACGATCCCATAACAGGATTAAGGTTTAGAAGAACATGAAGAACCTCCTTTTTATTTTTATTTTTAATCCTTTTTTCTTTTCAATTTTGGGCTTTTTATTTTTTATTGGCTTTTTCTTATGTTTTTCTTTTTCCTAATTGGATTATAATTGGCCACCCTACCAATTGGATTAAAAGAGCTTGAAGACCTGGGGCTATCCAAGTGAGTAAGAAAATTTTACCTTCTGGCATTTCAACCTCTGCTCCTGCCTCCCCATCAGCTGGAGGATGACTTTTAACAATGGCAAAGCAAGATAAAGCACAAATGGATCTAACAATGGTTATACAAGAATTTCAAGAACTTAAAACGAGTATTGAACAAAGAACGGAGAGCATTGAACAAAGAATTGTGAAGTCTGATGAAAAAATTGAAAACATTCAACAATTGATGGTGAAATACGATGAAAGACTCCAAAAAATGGAAGAGAAAGATAAACAAAGAGATGAGACAATTGGAAACATCGACAGCAGATTAACAATGGTTGAACAAGATAAAAGTGGGATGTTGAAGTGGGAGATGTACAGGTCAGAATTTTACCTCAGATTCCAAAACATAGAGGAAGAAAAAGGACAAAATTTGGCTGCAGTAATGATAGAAATCTTGGCTGGAGCTCTGGGAATAACAGAGGAAAAGATGATGGATGGAGTAGATGAGATATATTGAGTCTTCACAAGATATGCGATGAGGAACAGTCTACCAAGAGAGGTCCATGTTAGATTTACCAAAAAAACTATTAAAACACAAATATTACAAGTGGCAAGAGAGAAGACGTTGAAGTATAAAGGCAAAGAGATTGTGGTCTTAAAACAAATACCCAGAAAAGTGAGAGAGATGAGAAGAAAATATCGATTCCTGACAAAAAATGTTGCTGGAAAAAGAGGTGAATTACAGATGGCTGATTCCAGAAGGATTAATGTTTACATGGCAAGAACAGAGACACTGAATTGATTCAATTGAGAAAGCAGAAATATTCTACAATGAATTCTTCAAAAGAAGAGAAATAGAGATAGAAAAAGAGACCATCTCAACTGAATTTCAAAATGATCAAATGGGAATGGGAAAAAAAGAAGGTGCAGCAGGTGGACAAGTGGAGACCAAAGAACAACGTGAAGTAAGATCTACGAGAGCTGTTAGACCTAAATATAAAACATAATTATGGAGGAAAACAATTGATTTCTATGAATATAAATGGACTGAATTCAGCTACCAAAAGAAGAAAAACTTTTCATAAATTAAAGAAATTAAAATTTGATATAATCTGCTTACAAGAAGTACATATTAAAAAACAACATCAACATTTATTGATGTGATCAAAATTAGGGAAAATTTTTACTTCCCTGACTCATTGTAAGAAAAGAGGCTTTGTATATTAAAGAATCTATTCCAGCCAAACTGATCTATAATGATGAAGATGGAAGAGTATTAATGGTTGAAATAGTGGATAATAACGCAAAAACACTCCTGATTGCAATTTATGCCCTGAATGACAAACAAGAAGAATTTTATAAAAGGTTACATATGAAAGCAATCGAACTGGACTATATTAACATAGTTATGATGGGAGATTTCAATGGAATTGTAGATAATAAATTGGACTGTACAGCGACAGCATCAAGACAAAATAGAAAGACTCTCCCTAAATCCTTTTTCAAAATGATAAATTAATTAAATTTAAAAGATATATGGAGAGAAAGAAATGCTAAAACTCAACAGTATACTTTTTATTCAAATAGACATTTATCATGGTCCAGAATAGATATGATTTGGGTATCAACAGAATTAATATCTAATATTCAAGAAACAAATATTGAAACAAGTACATGGGCAGACCATAATCCAATGACAACTAAATGGAAAGGACAACAAAGAAGATCTAGATGGACATTAAATAATACTATTTTAAAGGAAAAAGACTTCACACAATGGATGGAAAAAGAATTGACTTTCTTCTTTAGTGAAAATAAAAAAGAAGATACTTCAATACAGAATGTTTGGGATACAATGAAGGCATATGCGAGAGGATTAATAATAGACTATACAAAGAAAAAAAATACTAGGAAGAGGCAAGCTATTAAAGCTCTAGAAAATAACTACAAAAAATGAAAAAAGAATTACAGAAAATGCCATGGAAAAAAGATATTAAACTTAAAATGGACATAATCAAACATAAAATGAGCCAGGTAGAGAAAGAAGAACTGGCACAAAAAAACAGAAGTGCTAAACAGAACTATTTTGAAGATGCAAATAGGCCAGGTAGATGGTTAGCATATAAACTGAGAAAGGAGAAAGAATCAAGGAAAATATTACAGTTAATAGATGATCAAGGTCAAATGTGTTATGGCAATAAGGAGAAAAAGGAAATTATTCGAGACTTTTATGGACAACTATATAAACAAGAGGATCTTGATGAGGGAAAAATTAAACAGTATTTACAAAATGCTAATTTACCTAAGATACCTGAAGAGACTGAAAAAATGTTAGAAAGTACTATAACAATGATGGAATTAACTGAAGCATTCAACAAACAGAATAATGGGAAAGCACCAGGTCCAGACGGGCTTCCGGCAGAATTTTATAAAACACTACAAGAATCGTTGAGCATACCATTACTAGAAGTCATGAATAAAGTTATGTTAAATAAGAAAATACCTAAAACATGGTCAGAAGCTTATATTACGCTTTTTGACTGCATTTTTGTGTTCATCCAGGTGGGTACTTATTCTTCTATTGGTCTGTCCAATGTATGTGGCCAGGCATGATGCACAGGGGACTTCGTATATGCCTTGGTTTTCCAGGTCAATTTTATCTTTCGGGTTTCTAAGGATGGCTGCTATTTTTCTGTCTGTTTTGAAGGCAGTCTTGATGTGATACCTGTGTAGTATCTTACTGATTTTGTCTGTAGTACCTCTTATGTAGGGCAGGACAGCTGTTCCATAGATCTGTTCATCTTCTAGGTCTCCATTATGTCTCAGTGTGTTTTTGTGGATCAAACCGGTGATTTTGCTTTTGTGGAAGCTGTTGGCTATCAGTACGTTAGTCAGGGTGCATAGTTCAGTCTTTGTATGTCTTGTCTGCCAGACGTTTGGTTCTGGCAATTAGTGTTTTGGCCACAGAATTTATCTTTGCTGAGTGGTGGTGGGATTGGGCATTGAGGTAGTGGTTGGTGTGTGTTTTCTTCTGGTATATGGTGCGTCCTAGTATCCATCTGTTTTTTTGGAGATTAGTACATCTAGGAATGGTAGTTGTTTGTTTTTTTCCGTTTCCATGATAAACTTGATTTTGGGGTATGTGCTGTTTAGGTGTGTTAGGAAATTGTTTAGGTTTTCTATTCCATGGGGCCAAATCACAAATGTGTCATCGATTTATCTTAACCATAGTTTGGGTTTGTGGGTGGCATTAGTCAGGGCTCTGGATTCAAATTTATTTTTGATGATTTCAAGAGTTTCTTCCATGAACATGTTCATGGAAGAAACTCTTGAAATCATCAAAAATAAATACCAACCAGCTAAACACCTCATGGAACTAGCAGAACACTGCTTAACCAACACATATTTCATATACAAAGGACAAAGATACAAGCAAATTGAAGGAGCCTCTATGGGATCACCACTGTCACCCATCATTGCAAACCTGTTCATGGAAGAATGTGATATCCTGAGGGCGAGGCATGATGTAGCATTCTGGGTTTTAGTCTAGCTTTGAGTTTGGGGTCTGGGTCTGTGTTCTAGGTGTGTGTCAGCTTGTTTGATTTTGGGGTCAGGGTGTGTGACAACTGGCATGGCAGCCATGGTCTGGTTTCTAGATGGTGCTTGTCCTTCGTTTATAGAATGGGCTTGGGCCTGGGTCTGATGAGGGGGATTCAAGGTGGTGTCACAGCTGTGTGATTGGAGCTGCCGTCTCTCTATAAATACTGGTGGTGGGGGCTGCTGTGCTGGTCTGATTGGCTGCGCTGCTGCCTCTTGATTGCTTGATGGAGTTGATGTTGGTATAATGGGCTGTGTGATGGCCTTGTGAGTTTTGTTGCGGAGACTTTAGTCTTTAGTTAGACTTAGTTTAGACTTTAGTTTAGACTTTAGGATACTTTAGTTAGAAAATCAAGGAGTATACGAAATCCCTTGCACTGCCTGCCCCACCACATACAGTGGACAAACTAACAGAAGAATAAGTGCACGCATTGAAGAACATAAGAACTCAATCAGAAAGGAAGAACCGACCTCTTCCCTGGTCCAACACCTCAAAGCCACAGGACATGAGAGTGACTTTAAAAATACCAGAACTATCACCAAAACCGAACACTTCAGCAGCAGAATAATCAGAGAAGCCATAGAGATAGAAAAACGCCCACACAGCATGATTAAAGAGATGATACCTCCTGCCTACCAGCCATTTGGAAACCCACCCTCATGAACAGACGAGTACCTAACATGAAGAATGACACCAGACCCACACCCCTGAGAGCCACACAAGATTCACCACCACACTTCCACGTAGAAAGCAGACTCACACCCACACAGAAGATGAAACATGACCACGGACCAGAAGGCACACTGCAGCTGCATCACTACCCACTTCAAACCCCTCTGAGCCATACATGAAGTGAACTGACCCCCACCATGAAGATGCAGCACGACCAGGAACTCGAAGCCAAACAGCAAGATCACAGCTCACCAGCTCAAATCCCCCAGCAACGAAGACTAACCTGAGCACAACCAAGCCCCCACCTGAACAGAACACGCCTCCAGCCAATCAGAACACAGCCAACCCCCCAACCAATCAGAACACAGCCAAACCCCCAACCAATGAGAACACACCCCCACCCAATCAGAACACAGCCAAGCCCCCACCCAATCAAGTCACACCCCCACTAGCAGTTAAAAGGAAGAAGCAGCTGCAAGCTCACATCACTCTGAGAAGCACAGAGCTGAAGACCAAGCCTGAAGATGATGAATGAGACTTCATCGAAACGTTGCCTAGATACTTCCAATCTTATGCAGGAGAAAACCCGAATAACCAAAGATCCACAAACACACACACACACACATATATGCAGGTCTTGGCTTGTTTGGGTCTTTTCCCATGTAAGATTGAGAGTATTTTGGCGATGTTTCTATGAGGTCCCACTCGCCATCTTCAGGCTGGTCCTTTCAGCTTCATGCTTGTGTGAGCAAAAAGTTACACTCAATCTTACATGGGAAAAGACTCAAACACGGCAAGTCCTGGATACCTGTACCCATGAAAATCTATGGATAGATAGATAAATAGATAGATATATGGATAGATAGAAAGAAAGAAAGAAAGGATTAATAACAATAGAACCCTCTTAATTTCATTCACTCCATCATTTTTCTCATCTATAATGATCTAGTAATCTTAAAATAATTCCCAGTAAATTATAAACTTCACATTGCCCGAATCTACATTTCTAATAAAAAATACAAAGATACATTCCCATGTGGTATCCCCCTTTTATGCTACATCTAACCTTATGTCTAAATCTCTTGGCCCTGTCATTTCTCTTAGTTTTAGCCAGCTTTCCCTTTTCTATTTTTTCCTGGCCTTTCCCCTTTATTCCTCTTTTTTTTCTCTAATATTACATTTATTTCCATCTGCCAGTCCCTCATCTTTCCTCTCCCCCTTTCCTTTTCTCTCTTTTGAAATTTCTTCTTGTACAGCTTCTTCTTCTTTTGCATACTCTTGGGAGCTTTTTCTCTTTTATTTATTATCTCTTTCATCAATGTCTTAATTTTAGTTCCCTTTGTGTCTTTTTGCAATGTCTCTGAATCTTCATGTCTATCTTGGCTGTTTTTCTCTTCCTTTGGCCCCTCCTCTCTGGAACTCCTTTGTTCTGCTATAAATTGCATTACTTTTTCTGCAAGTATGTCCAATAAACCCCTTCTTTCTTTTATTATTTCTTTCACAGTTTGCAGTTCCAACTTAAATTCTTTGCTTGCTTCTTCCATTTTTAATCAATTGTATTATTCTTTATTTTATTAAAGTTAATTATAATCCTTGCTAAGACACTCCGTTTATATCTCTTTTTCTTGTTGGTCCTTCTGTTTCTTTTGCTCAGTTAACCAACAGTCCTAGGATATTGTTATGTCTTGAATTGGTATACTCGAAATCCCCGAGCCTTGATTGGCTAAGGCGCGGGGATTTCTGATTGGCCAGGCGAGCCGCGCTGATTGGCCCGATTGAAGTCTCCCGCGATTGGTGCAAACCAAGAGCGGGAGACTTGAATTGCTGCCATTGGCCGCGGCCGCCGCTGCGAAAGGTATAAAAGCCGCGGGCTTTTTGCCTTTCGCCGGTTCGGTTCTTCCATTGTTAATAAAGAGCTTTGAATGAAAGTCACCGACTCTGATCGTCTTTTTGCGGACACGACACTGGCGACGAGGATGGGATCTCGCCCCTGAACCGAACCCCGTGTCCACTCAAGAACCAGCTCCAGCGCAGAGATGGTGAAGATAGCACCGCCCGCCCCGTTCAACCCCGCCACCGAGGATTGGGAATCATACTCGGATTGGTTCCGGATGTACCTGGAATGCGCCGGAATGAAGGACGCCCCGGCCCCGCTAAAACGCGCCGTTTTTCTTACGCACTGCGGACCAGAGGTTTTCCAGATGGCCAAAGCCTTGGCCAAACCGGCAGACGCAACCGCCATGGACTGGGACGTCCTTGAACACATATTGTGGCGCCATTACGCCCCCGAAGTCCCCATCCTGATACGGCGCAACGAGTTCTACCGCCGAAACCAGAAACCAGACGAAAAATTGAGCGACTTCGTCGCAGAACTATGGCGCCTAGGAGGACTCTGTGAGTTCGAAGGTCTGAACAGTCTCATAAGAGACCGCTTCGTACTCGGTTTATGGGATCCTACACTCCAGAGCCGACTTATGGCCAAGGGCGACATCAGCCTAGCCGATGCCCTTACAGCAGCCGCAGCCGCTGAAGCGACCCGCACGTCAGCAGACAGCATGCGAAGATCTGACGCGAAGGGCGGAAACAACAACCCGGCAAGGTCGGCCGACACAAGAAACGAAGCAACCGCACACTACGGTGAATACCAGTCAAACTCCAGCACGTCAGAAGACGAGGAGAACATACACCGAGTGCAGACGGGACGCGGCGATCAATGAAGCCGAAAAGGTCGCAGGTCGAGGACCAACTGTGCCGGGTGCGGCGGCGATCACCCCAGGTCAGAATGCCGATTTTTTGACTCTATCTGTAGGCATTGTGAACGACGGGGTCACATCGCCCGAGTTTGCCGCCAAAAGAAGACCCGCAGCCCGCCCAAATGGGAACAGCACGACAGACGGAGAGAAAACTCCCCGCCCAGAACCAGAGAGCGTCAGCCAGACGGTCGGTGGGACCGCACTCAACGATCTCAAAGAAGCGGCGACGGTCAGCGAAAAGAAGAAACCCACCAGACGGTGACCATCGGCCACGCCATCTCCGACGGCGCCAGAAAGGTACATGTAGAAGTACATATCGAAGGCCAGCCATGCAAAATGGAAGTAGACTCCGGGTCCTACCTTTCCATGATTGCATGGCGCGAAATCAAAAGACTGGTGCCTACACTGCAAAAGAGAAACGTGCATGCCCAAAAGGTCATCATTAAAGACTACCAAGGGAATCGCGTTCCCGTAGTGGGCACCAAGAACTTCAATATAACTTACAAAGGCCACACCGAACAACTACCACTCACAATCGTCGATCGCGACCGCCCAAGCCTACTGGGTTTACAATGGTTCGCCCCGCTTAACATCACGCTGACAGGTGTCAACCAAGTCACCATCGAAGCTTGGGAACAGCGGCTAGCCCAGGAGTTCCAGGAGGTGTTCGATGGAGGCTTGGGCAAGTACCAGGGGCCTCTTATCTCGTTTGACCTAGACCCAAGGGTTCCCCCTAAGCGGCTTAAACCTAGAAGGGTACCATTTGCATTAAGACCTAAAATTGACGAGCAGCTCGACAAGCTCGTCAAACAAGGGGTATTGCAGCCGATAGACCATGCCAGATGGGAAACCCCTATAGTGACCCCAGTAAAGCCAGACAGGTCCGTGAGAATCTGCGGGGACTATAAGGCCACCCTAAATTGCGCGTTGCAACAAAGCGCCTACCCAGTCCCAATAGTGCAACATTTACTGCACTCACTAGGAGGGGGCAAAGTCTTTGCCAAGCTCGACCTCGCCCAGGCATATCAGCAGCTACCTGTGGACGAGAAAACGGCGGAAGCCCAAACAATAGTGACCCATCGGGGGGCTTTCAAGTGTAACCGGCTCCAATTTGGAGTCAGCGTAGCACCAGGCATCTTTCAAAGCCTGATGGAACGTTTGCTACAGGGCATCAAGGGGGTGGTGCCCTATTTTGATGACGTATTAGTAGCGGCGCCAAACGAAGCCGAATTAGAAAACAGACTCAGACAAGTCTTAACAAAATTTAAAGAAACAGGACTTAAAGTCAAACGAGAAAAATGCAAACTATGTACAAAGCAAGTAGAGTTTTTGGGCTATCTCCTAGACCAGCATGCCATTCACCCTACGACTAAAAAAGTAAAAGCCATCAAGGAAGCCCCCACCCCAAAGTCCAAAACAGAACTACAAGCGTTCCTAGGCTTACTAAATTTTTATAATGTTTTCCTACCTCAAAAGGCAACGGCGGCGGAGCCTTTACATAGACTCCTAGACAAGAGGGCAGCCTGGACTTGGGGGAGACGAGAACAAGCCGCTTTTCAAAGAACCAAAGACCTCCTCACCTCCGACGCTGTCCTGATGCAATTCAGTGAGACCTTGCCCTTAGCTGTCACTTGCGACGCATCACCCTTCGGCGTCGGCGCTGTCCTCAGCCACACCCTCCCAGACCAGAGAAAAGCACCCATCGCTTTTTTCTCCAGGACTCTGACCAAACCGGAGCGGAACTATAGCCAGCTGGACAAAGAAGCTTTGGCTATAGTTGCCGCCGTTAAACGTTTTCACGAATACCTGTATGGCCGCCCGTTCACCATCGTGACGGATCACAAGCCATTGCTGGGCATCCTCGCCGGAAACCGAGCCACGCCAAACATCTTGTCACCCCGGATGACAAGATGGTCTGAATTCCTGGCAGCCTACAGTTACGAACTGTTACACAAGCCAGGTAAGAAAATTTCGCACGCGGACGCTTTAAGCCGCTCGCCTCTACCTGACACTGAACCTGACCCAGCACCAACAACAAACACCCTAAGTATCGAGAGCTTACTCATTACCGCATCTGACATTGCCAGAGAAACCGTTAAGGACAGGCGCCTGGCACGAATCTTACACTGGTTAGAAAAAGGCTGGCCGGAAAAAGACAATGACGAGACTTTTAAAACATTCCGCCAGCGCCAGACTGAACTTTCACTACTGAGAGGGTGTATCCTATGGGGTGACCGGATGGTAATTCCGGACAGATTGCAAGAAAGGGTCTTGGAGATGCTACATGAGGGTCATCCTAGCATCGTCAGGACTAAAGCCCTGGCCAGAAGTTATGCTTGGTGGCCAGGGATGGACAAACAAATTGAGGCATGGGTCGCCAAATGCCACCGGTGCCAGGAGACCAGATCCAGCCCACCTGCAGCACCTATCCGGGACTGGGAAACACCACGGGGGCCCTGGTCCAGAATCCATCTTGACTTTGCTGGCCCCACAAATGGACATACTTTTTTAATCACGGTTGACGCGTACTCCAATTGGTTGGAAGTTAGCGACATGAAGTCCACTACCACAGAGGCCGTCGTAAAGGAACTGTGTAAACTGTTTTCCACACACGGCCTCCCAGACGTCGTCGTCTCGGACAACGGGCCCCAGTTCACTTCCATCGACTTTGAACGGTTCCTGGCAGAAAGGGGTATCCGCCACGCATTAACAGCACCGGCGCATCCGGCGGCGAACGGTAGGGCGGAACGGATGGTCCAGTTTACGAAAAAGACCCTCCGGAAAATGGACCACAGGGAGATCAGCGACAAAATCAACCGACTGCTATTCATACAGCACATCACTCCCAATACTACAACCAACAAGAGTCCTGCAGAGCTTCTGATGGGCAGAAAGCTGAGGTCCCCACTCGACAGACTGCACCCGACTTATAACCCGGAGCGGCCCCCAGACTCCAGCTCCAGGTACCGGACATTTAACCCAGGTGACTTAGTCTATGCAAAAAACATGACGGGGGACCCCCTATGGATCCCAGCCGTCATAACTCAAGTCACTGGTCCACGGTCGTACCGGCTCCAAACCATCGATGGGCGAGCCTGGAAGCGACATATCGACCAGCTCAGGTCACGAACAGCGACTGACCTCAACCCCCAAGACACGAACCAAGGGGGGAGGGAATACCCGGAAAGACAATCGCAGGAAAAAATAAAACAGAAATACTCACCGGAACACAGCCATCGCGAGTCCCCTCCAGAGAAGAGCAGTCTGGCCAGCTCTACCGACTCGGAGAAGCCAAGCGGGAGCAGCGAAATCCGTGACTCAACCGACCCGGTAGGCCCAGGCGGGAGCCACGGCGAAAGAACCGGCCCGATCATCCAGCCGGTTCGCACAGAGGCAGGAGCAGCCAAAAAGATGACCGCTCCGGCCGAGTTACAGCAAGCAAGTGAGTTGCGCAGGTCAACTAGGACTCGACGGAGCCCCGCCTACCTGCGTGACTACACCACGTGATGGACCATACCAAGAGGGGAGGGGTGTTATGTCTTGAATTGGTATACTCGAAATCCCCGAGCCTTGATTGGCTAAGGCGCGGGGATTTCTGATTGGCCAGGCGAGCCGCGCTGATTGGCCCGATTGAAGTCTCCCGCGATTGGTGCAAACCAAGAGCGGGAGACTTGAATCACTGCCATTGGCCACGGCCGCCGCTGCGAAAGGTATAAAAGCCGCGGGCTTTTTGCCTTTCGCCGGTTCGGTTCTTCCATTGTTAATAAAGAGCTTTGAATGAAAGTCACCGACTCTGATCGTCTTTTTGCGGACACGACAGATATTGCCTTCCTTTGTCCTCTTGCTGCAATTTCCCCCTTTTTCTTTTAAGCTTCCGGGGTTCTTAAAGTCTTTTATTTCATGTATTTTCTCATTCACACATTTAACAGACCAGTAATTTTCCATAAAGTCAACCAGGAAAAAATGCCTTGTACCATTAGGTGGTGCTCTATATCGCTTCCACTTTTCAAAATTCTTTTTTCCTTTTTTTTCAATTATATTAATGTTAATTTTCTTTTTAAATATAATCACTTCCAAACAAGTTCAGCTATTTATCCAATGCCTAATTAATGCCAGGTTCTGTATATTATTCCCAATTCTGTCCTTAATTTCATTATAGCTCTTTTATAGTCCAGATTTTTATTTACCTTATATTGTCTTCTTGTTTTCTATTCGCCGCTGTTGTACTCTCAAGCGAGGAATCTTTCTTTCTGCTTTTTGGGGTTATTAAAACAAAAGGTTCAGCTTCTCTTGTCTGGATATATGCCGTTCACCACTTCACTCTCCAGCACACACTTAGGTCCTGGTAGCTTCCTATCTTCAGGGCAGCCATTAAAACTGCCACTTCTCTCAGTCTTCCAGGGGAGTATACCAAGCCAGGGAGGGGAGATGTGGCTCCCCTCAACTGGCAGTCTCCACCTCTTCCCCCACCCCTCTGAGGTGGGTCTGATGGTTCAGTCCTGTAGGGACCCCTCCAACAGGGTAAGCATGGATCAAAGCCATGCATAATCACAGTCTCCATTCGTCCTCAATGGAAGTGCCACCGGAAGTGCAAGTGTATGTTTTGTGACATCACAATGCAAACATATTTATGTACTTGTATCTGACATTAAGACACAACCACAAAAAGGCAGGATTTTCACTGGAATGTTCTGCAACCCATCATCATAGTTCATAAAGAACACAGGGCTTGGAGCATATTCACTGCTGCACCTGCCTTTACAAGTATATAACATCTTCTGTCTCTTTATGGATTTTATCTACTCTTCAATAAAGCAATTTACCTAGATACAGATAGTTCTCAATTTTCAACCATTTGTTTAGCAGATCATTCAAAATCACAATGGCACAGGGAAAAAAGACTTACCATCAGCATTCATACAATCATATCAGCATTCCTATGGTCATGTGATCAAAATTTAGACAGTTACCAACTAGCGTGCCTAAGTAGAAAACAATTACATTCATTCCTGCACTCCAGATTTGATGGCCTTCAATGCCCGAACAAAGGACAGCCTGGCAGTGTGGATATATACCAGAATCCAACAAGTGAGGCAAATAGGAGGTCACTTTTCTATTTGTCTTTCACAGTAAACAATTTTCAGAGGTAAATTGCTTTTTAAATGTGGTTAGACTTCTAACAATTCATAAAAATGATATCTTCTTCATTACATCCCTGTGAAAAATTCTATCATAGAGCATTAATTTAGTCTAAAGAAGCCAATAAGGCAAAACTTAGAGGGAGGATGGAAATGTAAAATAATTGTAGATTCCATCTTGATTCAAAAGGTTTGCCTTGAAGCCTTTTCTGATCTTCTGTAACATCACACCATCATTCAGTCCCTCCTGGAGGGCATCAGAGTCCCTTCTGTGAACAAAATGCTGTTTTCCCTTTGAACTGAACCAAAAATTATTTTTTGAGTCAAATATTTGTCATGCTCTTTTTTCAACAGCTTGCTTTTGTGTGACATGTATTTTTTTCCACTCAAAGGCATGAAACATTGTAAGAAAAAAAGGAAGGAGGGAGGGGGAAGAGATGGCAAAGACACCCCCCCCCACACACACACACAGAGAGAGAGACCAATTCTCCTGACTTGAATTTCTTAATATTCATGAAAGAATGTATGAGATACCTATTTCTTTTGAAGCAGAGAAAGCATATGTATACCAGGGGAAAGTCTCAAACAAAGAGAAAAACTCAATAATGGAGATATACCTTGTGTGCATATGTATGTGTGCTTGTGTATGTATGTGAGTGTGTTTGCGTGTGCATGAATGCACACATGCTTTTGAAACAAGGGGCAGGGATAAGATGAAAAGTATGAAAGAGACAAGGGCAAAAAAAAAAAGATGATAAAGCATGTAAAATTAAACTAGGTGAGATAAAATCTATGTTTTATGTAGGTTCTTTAAAGAAGGAACCGAAGAAGAGAACTGCTGACGGAATAAGTCCCACCTGAATTATAATTCATTATTTGACAGGAATAACTGAATTAGTGTACTTTTTTTTTTTTTTTTTAAAAAATCAAAGTAGTTAGAATGGAATGTCCATGTTAAATCCCAATTTCAGATTTCCATAAACATGTAAAATTCAGTTATTGAGTTAAACAGATGAAAAATACTGGGGAAATGGATGGATGAATTCACATCAATGGAGGATGTAGATAATCGATGGATGATACTCAGAGGAACATTCTGCCTCTTCCACCTCTCCAAAGTCTTGAAAGGCTCAGATTTCATAGTGCAGTGGTACTTCAGGACTCATCCTTAATTGGTTCTGGTAGATGTAATGAATATTAAAAAGGATGAGTACTAAGCAAATGATGTGATTTACAATATGACCTTTTGTTTAGGCTGAGAACAATTCCTAGTTGACCTTTTTCCTTATGTCAGCAGTCCCATCATGGCCGACTTCCTATCCACCCTATGCGGCTATCCCGCATTTCCTTTTGCAGCACATTGAATACTAAACAAATGGTGAGTACTAGGTCAATATTTTTGTGTCGAAATGCCTCAAGTACCCAATTCGAAGAGAACAATCATTGCTTAAATCTAAAGTCTTGAAAATTTCCAAGCTTGAGGACCAAGTAGATGAAGTTGTCATGCCCCCATTGGAGCCTGAATCTGTGGAGAAGGATGAGCCAGAGCTGGAGCCAGTGGAAATTGACACGGTGGGGAGGAGCAGGATGAGGAAGCCCAAGATTGGGAGAACTTGCTGGCAGGGAGGAATGGGGGCAGCATGACCTCTCAGGCAAGCAGTGGAAATAAGGAGTGATGGATCTTAGGCAATGAGAAAGGACCACCCCTTCTTAATTCCCAAGCACAGAGAGAGGAGAGAAGGAGGGAACAGCACAGGCTGATCCTGTTCAGGAGGAGAGCACCCTGCCCCTCTTCACAGGGCACACCTGAGGACTGAGATTTAAGGAGATGCTGTGAGGAGCGGTATTTGTCAGCAACGAATGCTGAATTAATGGAGTTTTGTGTGCTATTGCAGACGTCTGCTTTTGCAGGACAGTTTGCCTTCTTCCTTGCTTCACAGACTCAGTGCCTTGTTCCTTGCTTCATGGATTCATTTCCTTCTCCTTTGCTTTGCTGGACTGCTCACAGCCAGAAGGTGCTGTGTGTATGTGTGAGCGCTTTGCTCTGGGACTTGTCATGAACATGGGAGCTTTGGGGGGATAGTTGGAACATTAAAGAGGAGTTTGAATTCTCAGCTGGCTATGTGGACTTTGTGCTTTGTCCCGGGTCATCACAGAAGTATGGTGTCATGCCCTGGTAGAGTCGGACTCTAAGGGAGAGGAAGAACAGCTGACAGGGAGGGGAGGTATGGCTCCAGAAGTTGTGGAGGAGGCTGAGGAAGGGCAGAGGCTGGCTGAGCAGTCAAAGGAAGAATCAGGCTCATCCCCTCTGCATCCTAGGACATGCAGGGAGGAATGGAGAAGGAAACAACTTGGCTTACGAGAGAGGAAGTGGCCATGATCCTCTTCATTGGTCACAGCTGGGGAGACTAGTATATAAGACAGATGATTACAACACAGCATTGCCAGAAGCAAAGTGTGTTTTATTTTGGGCTGAAGTTATCTTGGCTGGCGTCCTTCCAACAGACTGTGCTTTTTTTCTCCTTGAATTTGGTATTTACTTATCCTGGTCCATTGTGGAAATTTCATCATTGTAGTTTGTTTGGTTTTTTATTTCACTTCTATCTGCTCATTAAGTTCGGACTGTATTGCTTTCTTTTGAAGACTATTTTTGAGTATGTTTTATCTCCAACTGAGAATTATTGAACAGTGGGTCCAAGTTGGAGGCATTAAAGGACATTTATTTATGTTTTGGATTTTGTTATGTTTGTGTTACACTCTGGGTCATCACATATGGTTAGGTTGAGGTGAAATGAACTACAAAATATACAAATATCTTCTGGCTTGCTCCCATGTCCTCAGATATTGATTAAATTGAGACTTTACTTCAAAAGGGATTTTTTTAAATCAAACCTGTTGCCCACACATATGTGTGCACCCATTTGAAAAATGTTCCTCCTATTTCAACTTGAATGGCAGGGCACACAGATATCTTAGAGCAGGGGTCCCCAACCACCAGGCCGTGGACCGGTACCGGTCCATGGAACATTTCCTACTGGGCCGCCGGTTTGCTGGGTGCCACCATCTTGTTGGATGAGAAAGTGCTTCCAGGTGAGCTTTTCCGGTTGGAAAGCGGTGTTTGGGTCCTGAAGGAATCCTCGCACCTTAGTTTCATCGGGGGGGGGGGCTTCAAATGAAATTAAGGCGTGAGGATTCTTTCAGCACCCAAGGCAAGGCGAGCCGAGCGACCATCCCGAAGCTGTCCCGAAGCAAAGCCCATTGACAAAGGTACAAAGGAGGAGTTGAAAGTAGCGGGCAGTAGCGGGAGACAGCTGACTGGCCGATCGCTTGGCTCACCTTGCCTTGTCATGCATGCTGATGCCGGTACCGGGCCGTGGATCATTTTGTGATGCCGGTACCGGGCCGCAGCACAAAAAAGGTTTGGGGCCACTGTCTTAGAGCATTTTAGGGTTTGAGTATTCCAAGAAGAATTTGTTTATTTCCTATAACTGTAAACCATATAAAGTGTTTGTGTTGTGTATTTTCCGGTCAAGGCTAAAAAGTAAAAGATCATTAAAAAAATGTTTTGAAATTAGTTGTCCATAGCCACCGTGCATTTGGCAGACACAGAAGAGACTCCTTAAAAAAAATCGCTACTTTTTTTTGCAAAAAAGTGTACCATTCATGTGCACACATCACACACACACACAAAATAAAAAATCAAGAGCTTTGATTTTATTTTACTATCACATAAATGGATTGTGTCCACCACTGCATCAAAACTATAATGTAAATTCTCACGAAAGGCTTTTGATAAAGGCCTATGTTGGAAAGTGGATGGGGGGGACAGGAGGCAAGATTGAATTAAAGGTCATAAACTTCATTGCAGCTTCCCCCACTCCGTGCATATGAGTTTTACAGGTTTTCACAAACTCTCAGCGGCTGAGACTTGCTGCCAAAGCTGCCCTCAGCTTCTCTAATGTTGCCACTGGTGCGATTTGATTATTGAAGGCCTGCTTTATATCACGCATGGATTCTGCTTGCACACCAGAGCCTGCCAGATGAAATGAAAGCCATCTGGAACTCTGGTTAGTGTTTTGTGATATGGGTTAAAATATGCTCAAAGTACATCTGCACTCTCTGTCTCTATTCACCTCTGCCTATCTCTACACGTGTAATCACATACATAGTTCTGAATTCTCCAAGGGCAGTTTTTCCATTCTGGATCTCTCTCTCTCTTTTTTTTGTCCTTTCAGCTGGAACTTTTGGGGCTTTTTAAAATGGCTTCTCTTTTTTAAAAACCAGAGGAGAGGAGAACATCATACTGTTGTCAAGATCATTGGTGCGGATGGTTTTGGCCCATAGTTGCCCGGTTAGAGATGGACAACCTTCTAAATAGGGTAGAGAGCAAAACTGGAATCTTCTCTATTGAGGAACTGATTTTTATTCATGGTGGTTTTCATCATGTCTGAGGTCTCCTGTGAGAAGCCCAAGGCTACCATAGGACAGTAAGTGCCCTTCACTCCTGAGGTTGCTGTTTGCTATTCTGTTAAATACATAGCTCTTCCAGGCGCTGTTTACTGTTTAAATACGTCTTTTTTTTTGGCTCTTGGCTCAAATCCTCATGTTTACTTTCAGATTAGACAGGCTATAAAGAAAAATTACCTTTTCTCTGAGCCCCCTTGGTACAGCTGGCTGATGAAGGAACAGAAGCAATGAGCATTTCTAGTTGTTTGCTTACTGAAGGGAAAAAGTCAAGGAGAATAGAAATCGTTTCAGAATATCCAAGCTCTTTCTATTTCTGTACTGTTTTTGCAGGACTGGCTCTAGGTTACTGGAGCATTTGGCAAAGTGCCTTGTGATTGCACCTTTCCTATATTAGTAGCTTATCCCCCATCAGATTTAATTTGCAGCAAGAGTAGATAACAATGACAACCGTAATCCAAACAGCAATAAGCCATGAGTTGCCATTTTAATTTCTCACAGCATCTTTGAATAGTATTATTCCAGAGAATTTGAGGGGCTACCACAAAGACTTATTTCCTAAAGCACCAGAAGGCAAGACAAGAAAAAATGGATGGAAACTAATCAAAGAGAGAAGCGATTAAGGAAAAAATTCCTAATAGGGAGAACAATTAATGGAAAAGCTTGCCTTTAGAAGTTGTGGGTGCTTCATCAATGGAGGTTTTTAAGAAGAGACTGGAAAGCCACTTGTCTGAAATGGTATAGGGCAGAGGTGTCAAATTCATGGTGTCATGGCATCGTCACGTGACATATCGGGACTTTTTTTCACTAAACTCTTCATTAAACTGGGCATGGGTGTGGCCAGCATGATGCATCTGGCCCATGGGCCAGGAATTTGACAGCCCTAGTACAGGGTCTCCTGCTTGAATAGGGGTTTAGACTCCAAGAATTCCAACGTCCCTTCCAGCTCTACTCTGATTGTAATTGTAAATTTTGGAAGTTCAGATGGTTCTCAAAATCTGATATTGGCTGAAAAGTCAATGGTAGGTCCATTTAAGTCCTTTACCCTATAAATGATTTCAACACTCGCAGAAAGGTTGAAAAATATTTGAGAAAAGCAGAACAGCCAATTTTTTTTTTTAAAAGACAAGAATAGAAAATTGTTTTCCCAGCAGTCTGTTTTCCCATAATAGGAGATTGGGAACAATAGGTGAATCTAAATGCAGTGGTGTTTCCTTTTCCTTTTTCCTCAGCTTTTTTTCATCGTGGTTATCATATGAGAGGACAAAATAATGCAAACAATAAGTCAGTATGGCTACACACATACACACACATACATACAAACATGCACACACTACAAATTGTAAAATTTAGCTTCTCGGTTCTCTCTGAGCTTGGATGTTTTCTTGCAGACATTTCACTACCACCTTACTAGCACTGATGATGTCACCTACTTTGGGTAATGAAACTTCTGCCAAAAAACAACCAAGTTCAGTGAACACCAAGGAAGCCTCATTTCAACACTGAGCTACAAATATTTTCCTTTATTGTTATCCGAAGGATTATCATGCTAAAGTAGAAGGACATGATCCATTGCCCAAAGAAGAGCCCAATAATAACAAGGAAGTGTGGTTTAATCAAAGGGTCTTTGATTTTATTTATGTCTGATAATCCTGAAGTCACTGGGGATATAAAGGTCATAAAAGTATTGATGCCTTTGATCTTTGATATTGGAGAAATCTCCTGAGAACATCAGGGACAGCCAAGAAAAGAAATCAAAGGATCATTGAATAAATCAGCTCCGAATTCTCACCTGATGCTCCAATTATCATACTTCTAACATGCTGTAGATAGTCCTTGACTTATGATTACAGTTGAACCCCAAATTTCCATTGCTAAGTAAAGCAATTGTTAAGTGAGTTTGCCCCATTTTATGACTTCTTTTTGCCAAATTGTTAAACCAAATTGTTAAGTGATGGTTTTAAATGAATGTGGATTTCTCCATTGAATTTGCTTGCCAGAAATGAACTGGGAATGTTACAAATGGTGATCCCATGACCACGGGATAATGCAACTGTTATAAATTCATGTTAGTTGCCAATTACTCAAATTTGTATCATTTGGGGATGCTATAATGGTAGTTGTGGTTGAAAATCTGTCATAAGTCACTCTTTTCATTGTTGTAGCTTTGGAGAGTCTATAAACAAATGATTCTATATGAAGGACTACTGGTGTACAAAGATCCAGCTTCCTGGAGAAATTTTTAATTCTGGGAAAGGCAGAAGGAAAAAGAAGAGGACAATCAGCTGATTGAGTACACCATTGTAATAAATGAAGTACACCATTGTAATAAATGAAGGACCAGGTTAGAGCTCAATCATCTTGGAAGAAAATCTATTTATGTGGTCACTAACAATAGATAACAACTTGATGGCACATACAAGTAATCCTTCACTTAATGTTTAAGGATGGCTTCAAGGTATGACAGCCTTAGAAAAAAGGGACTTATGACTGTTGCACAACCCCCAAAGTCATGTGTGATCACAATCCAGGAACTAAGCATCAGATTTGCATATACCAGGGTTACATGAATGATGTGAGAATTATTTGCTACCTTCTCAGCCAGCTTCCAAGAAACAATATCAATTTAGGAAGTTGGATTTGCTTAAAGACCGCATGATTCCCTTAACAGCTGCAGAGATTCTCTTAAAAACCATGGTAAAAATGATTGTAAAATTGGATACAGTCACATGATATCTTGCTTAACAACTGTGTCATTTTAGCAACTGAAAATCATGGACTACTTGCTTTCAGTGAATCAATCAGTGTCCCTTTCTACTTTTCATTGAGTTGGGTTGGTTTATGTCTAGTCTGTTACTTTTCCAACCTGTTATACTCTGTATGTATTAGACTAGCTCCCACAACCCTGATTAGAATGAAGAGCCACTGTGGCACAATGTTAGAATGCAGTACTGCAGGCTAATTCACTGCTCACCTCAGGAGTTCAATTCTGATCGGCTCAAGGTTGATTTAGCCTTCCGTCCTTCCAAGGTTGCAAAATGAGGAGCCAGCTTGTTGGGGGCAATGTGCTGACTCTGTAAATCACTTAGAGAGGGCTGCAAAGCATCACAAAGTGGTATATAAGTCTAAGCACTATTGTTATTCCTATTATGGCTAGGTAAGCTTCAAAGAAAGTTGAAATCCACCACATCTGGAGCATACCAAGCAATGGGAGGCTGACTTTACAAGACAGGTTGAGCACAGGAACATTTAGGCTGCAATACAGAGACTGCACACAGCCTCATTTTTATGATGTACCTCCTAATGCAAGATTCTAGCAACATTTTGCATGTTTTTGAGTGAATAGTAATATACAGTGCTTTGCTCCTCACACCAGGATTACTGTATTTACTTCACTGAGTTCCTATTCCCAAAACATGCCCCCAAAAGAGATGAAAAAATATGATCTATATTCTTCAGTGGCATCAACCATCACTGCCATATTTCCATGGGTTCCTCTGAACTGACCCTTGGTCCCCAAACGTTTTCCTATCCCTTCTGCACATCCTCAAATAATTCCAACTGATTACTCAACATACATAGGATTGAATTGTACAACTCAGTATATTACTTAAGTATGTGAAAAGCCTCAAACGAGCAGAAGCAAGAGAACATACTGAATTCTTCAGCCTAGGCCAAGTGCTAATAATGGCCATTGTTTTTGCCTTGTGATCTTGTAGTAGTGTTGTGGGTTTTTTGCATGTTTGTTTGCTTTCTTGTCATTTGCCCAGTATCTTATGTTCTATGGATGAATGATTAAAAAAAATATTACATGATTGAATATGTCCAAAATCACTAAAAGGTAAAGATAGCAAATAGCAAAACTCAATTAACAAATAGCTCAAGAAGCTTTTAATCAGGCCTACTGTGGTACAAAATGGAAGAAGGAGAGAAAGGTCTGTGGCAAAAAATAAATATAATATGGTTGGTCCTTGACCTATGACCACAATTGAGCCCAAAGTTTTTGTTGCTAAGTGAGAAATTTGTTAAGTGAGTCTTGCCCCATTTTATGACTTTTTTGGCCACGTTTTGTTAAGTGAATCACTGTACTTGTTAAGCTAGTAAATATGGTTAAATGAATCTGGCTTCCCCATTGACTTTTCTTGTCAAAAAGTCACAAAAGGAGATCCCATGAACTTGGAACATTGAAACTGTCATAAAATGAACCATTTGTCAAGTCCCTGAAAATAAATCAATTATAGGGATGCTGCAAGAGTCATAAGTATGAAAAATAGTTATAGGTCACTTTTCAAAGTGCCGTTGTAATTTTGAATAGTCACTTAAAAAAAAAAAAAACTGTTGTAAGTCAAGGATTACCTGTATGAGTCCAAACAGGATTTTCTAATTTGTTGAGATGGTGATGATGATGCTGTCTTTTCAGTCAAGGCAGACTCTTGGTGGTTTTATGGGTTTCTCCCCATCTCCTGATTTTGCATTGCTTCTTTGAGTTGTTCTATGCTCTGGCTGGTGTCAGCTTTGATGGTATCTAGCCACTGTGGCCTTCTTTGGTGGCCTGGTTTCCTTTTACCATTAACTCTTCCAAACATAACTGCTTTCTTTTGTGAATTGTCTTGCATGACATGACACCAAAGTAAGTATGATTTTGTTTTCTGCCTCCCCGCACCCTTTCATTGACATGTCTGGTGTAATGTACTCCAGCACTTGCTTGTTGGTCAGTTTTGATGTTCAAGGAAGTCTGGAGCGAACACTCCAATAATTGTCCCCTTAAGTTCACCTTTGCTAGACCATGGCTAGTCTAGTGAAGAGAAGGACCAGGGGAGACATGATAGCAGTGTTCCAATATTTGAGGAGCTGCCACAGAGAGAAAGGGGTCAAGTTTTTTCTAAAGCACCCAAAGGCCAGACAAGGAATAATGGATGGAAACTGAACAAGGAGAGATTTAACCTGGAAATAAGGAGAAACTTTCTGACAGTGAGAGCAATCAACCAATGGAACAACTTGCCCTCAGAAGTTGTTGGAGCTTCATCACTTGAGACTTTCAAGAAGAGATTGGACTCCCATCTCAGATGGGAGTGTTGGATCTCTTGCTTGGGCAGGGGGTTGGATAGATGACCTACAATGTCCCTTCCAACTCTGATTATCTGTTAATCTTCAAAAATGAAAAAAGGTTATGGGAAGTTAAATTAGGGAGAAGACATTCTTTGGGAGAGTTTTTAGAAAAACATTGTAAGCCATATGTTTTCTCCTTCATTCTCATTCCAAACTTAAAAATACAGAAGCTGTCCGGGATAACTTTAAATTTTAAAAGCTTAAGGTCATAGCCCTTGAAATCTGAAAAGCTCATAAGGGTTAAAATACTCATAATTAAAATACCCATTAGCAGTGGTAATATGGACACATTTGAAATGGCTGGATTTCACTTGGAGCAGCCAGCACTTAGGGAATGGCAGGGGTAAATGTTGAAAAAGAGAGAAACATCTCAGTTAATACATATACTGTGGTCGCCCATAAATACTTTTGTTGTGACAGGTCAAAAGGATGTAATGTGCTGGCTTTCAGCCTTTGCATTGAGACATTCCTATTGTACGTGCAACAAGGAAAGCACTTCACCATTTTACAATTTGTTTTTGCATACCAGGACAAGTATGCAAGAATAAATATTTAGATTAAGTGCAGTGAGATAGCCCAGTGCCATTTTACACAGCCATGCTTCGTGGAGTTCTTATCTGTGAAAGGAATACCCAGGAACGTCTCTTCACATAGATTTAAGATGACTCAGATAGTCAAATTGAAATAATCCTTCTTCTATGAGGCAACCCAGATGAAGATTAGCCAAATTTATCAGGTACAACAGGAGAGATTTTATGTGTTTACATTTTATGAGGGCCCAGGACTGCTGCAAGTTTAATCTTGCTTTGAGATGCTGTGCAGATCTCAAAGCTTAAGATGTGATTAAGAGCCAAGCTAGATCATATCGAAAATGTGAAGATGCCATACAAAAGAGAAACCATATACCTTTAGTTCCACAATTCTGTTATAATATGTAACATCATATCACCGTGGATCACATTGTTTACTAATTACACAAGTGACCTTGTGTAAGAATGATGAAAGCAGCTATTCAAATCAAGTGCCCTTAAAATTCTATGACTGGACTTTTGGTATGTAAGTGACATTTCACTTCAGATTTTAGAAGTAACATGAACGTGACCTTCCAAAAATGGTATCTCAAAAACAGACTTCATTGATAACATTTTAGTTCTTTTCTCAGACTGGAATATAAAAAACACAGATTATTATATTACTAAAACTATGTATGAGGGAATTGTAAAAGTATGTGTTGTCATATAGAGATTTTAATTTTTTTTTAAAGACCTTAGTAAGTAAAATGTTGTGATATTACCATGTTCAGATTGATTTGTACATTTTTACTACAATGCCCATAATTTCCCCAGATCAAAGCATAGCTTTATAAAACAATTCATCTAAAGAAGAATGATCTAAACCTAATTTTGCAATTAGATCTTGTGTAAGAATGGACTTCTGAATCTTTTTGAATCTTTCTGTCCTCTATTTTTTTTTTTTTTTAAATGTAATCTCTTAATCAGGCTGATATCTAAATTATAGTCATTGCAGTGAGTTTCTCAGTGCAATGTAAACTGTGCTTAAAATTTAGGAAAAGGAAGGTATCTTTTCATGAGACATATCATTAAATAATCCATTTATCAGCAGATTTTCCTATTGTCCCACAATTTTCTCATTACATCACTCTGTATATGCATCTCTGTGTTATCTCAAGGTTAACAAAAACATGTTCTTTCCTAATGAAATCCTGTAATTCATAAAGAAGAGGTTGCTTTATTGTAAGAATATCCAAACCAAGCTTGCTTACCAATTTTTTAACCACCCAGTGTTTAGGATCAGCTGTTCTTTTCTGCAGATAGTCCTTGACTTACAACCACTGATTTAGTGACCATTCAAAGTCACAACACCACTGAAAAAGTGAGTTACGACCATTTTCCATACTTATGGCCATGTCGCAATATGATCATATGATCAACATTTGGACTCTTGGCACTGACATATATTTATGATAGTTGCGGCATCCCAGGGTTTTTGCAAGTAAAGTCAATGGGGAAGCCAGATTCACTTAGCAACCATGAAACTAACTTAACAAGAGTTAAGTTTCTCTACAAGAAACTTCATGGAAATGGAACGGGTAGCCAAAAAAGTGAAATATGCACCATTCAGGAACCCAACAAATGAGAATAATGAAATAGTCTTGCTCTTCCATTGGAGAGAATGTCCTTGCTAACAGATAAAGTCAATTGGATAAAATCCGTATTGGGCTGCTATGACTTGAGAAGGCATATTGGATGTTTGTTCAAATATTTTTCTTGACACAGCTAATACCTCTGCTGTACTGTATATATTGCACAATTTCGGCATTCCAGTTTGGCTTTTCAGTTAAAATTGAGTGAAAACATGTTTCCTCTCTCCTTTGATTCCTGCTTCTTCTCCTATCTGTTTTCACACTTTACTCTGTCTGTTCATATCTTTGACATTGAAATGAGATTTGAGGTTTATTTTTTCCAAAACTTATCCTACAAGCAAACATAATATTTTGATTACTCTGATCAATAATGTATTTGAGTTGTACTATCAATGTGTAAACTGAATAGTTAGTTACAGTCTGGATTTTATCTCATTTATTTTAATATTGAGATTAACCTTTCCTTAAGCCCTGGGTCAAAATAAAGAGTGGTTTTTGTTTTTGTTTTTGCTTAGTACAAGACTAGAGTGAGTTATATTGTAAAATATAAGAAGCTTCTCTAAGATCTGTGGTGGTGCAGTGGTTAGAATACAGTACTGCAGGGTAGCTTGCCAGCAGTTTGACAGTTTGATCCTCACCGGTTCAAAGTTGACTCAGCATTTCATCCTTCCTAGGTTGATAAAATGAGGATCCAAATTGTTGGCAGAAATATGCTGACTCTGTACACTACTCAAAGAGGGTTGTAAAGCACTGTGAAATGCTATATAAGTCTAAGTGCTAAGAGGAGCAATGCTGAATGTTGGGAAGACAGAGGGGAAGGAGATAATGCTTTTTAGGCCAGTCAAAAGATATCCCATTGCCCTTTTGTTATCAATCACTTATGTCAATGACCTAATCATGTCATAATAAACCAAAGTGCTGTCCTCCAACCACATTTCAGTGCCTTAGAAAAAAAAATTTTTTGGTGCAGTCTTAGAACAGTCTTAGTTTTCAAAGTTCCTTGGGAAAAGAAAATTGCAGAAATTGCTTCCCCCAACAGCCCCCAACTGTTATTGGAAGTAACTGCATCACCATCCAAGCAAATGAATTAAAAAGAAGAGACATGTTTATATGACATTTGTACATGCTCATGCTATATTATTGCTATACATTGAGGCAATTAGCATTATTTGAAGAAAAGAAATGTAGAGTTTATTTTACCACTAGTAGGAAATATTGAGCCTTGTCCAACACTTAGATAAAGCGGCTTCAGCGTACGACATGGAGATCAATGCCGAGAAAACCAAGCTGATGACGAACAGTACCCAAGGTATCTCCTCAGACATCAGAGTCAGCGGAACACCCCTAGAGACAGTAAAAAATTTCAAATATCTTGGGTCCATCATTTCCGATGAAGGCTCAAAACCAGAAGTGATGGCAAAGATAGCACAAACAACAGCTGCGCTTTCGAAGCTCCAAACTATTTGGAAAGATAAGAACATCAGTCTGCGCTCAAGGATCCACCTAATGCGCTCCCTCGCAATATCAATCTTTTTATATGCCTGCGAAACCTGGACACTCAATGCGGATTTACAAAGAAGAATCCTTGCAACAGAAATGAGATGCTACCGAAAGATCCTTGGCATCCACTACACAGACCATGTGACAAATGAAGAGGTCCTAAATAAAATACAACAGGCAATAGGACCACACGACAACCTTCTTACTGTCATCAAGAAACGGAAATTGAGATGGTACGGACACGTGTCTCGCTCTACTGGCCTCGCAAAGACCATCATGCAAGGGACGGTAAGAGGAAGCCGCAAACGGGGAAGACAACGAAGGAGATGGGAGGATGATATCCATGATTGGACAGGCTTGAACCTGGCAGCATCCCAGAGAGCAGTGGAGGACGGAGACGGATGGAGAAGCGTGGTGGTTAAATCTTCGCAGGCGCCCCAACGACCTCAAAAGAGGTCACGGGATAGGTGCTAGGTGCTAGGTGCTAGGAAATGTTGTGATTAAGACAATTGCATGCCTGTTCAAATTATTGCACAGATTCTAACTGCTGGTGGCTAACTTCAAGCCAGCTCTCCAGTTCTCTCTTCTTATGCAAACCTGCCAAGTATATGTGTCATACCAGTGTACTGCAGCTGCCAAAAAAAAAAAAAGCCAAGTAAGTCCTGCATTAACAGGCTGCATTAACAGAGGGATAGAATCAAGATCACATGAAACATTAGTACCACTTTATAATGCCTTGGTAATACACACTCGGAATACTACATGTAATTTAGTTACCATGATATAAAAAAGGATATTGAGACTCTAGAAAGAGTGCAGAGAAGAGCAACAAAGATGATTAGAGGACTGGAGGCTAAAACGTATGAAGAACAGTTGAAAAAATTGAGCATGGCTTGTCTAGTGAAGAGAAGGACTGGGGAAACATGATAGCAGTCTTCCAGGAGTAGGATTCTACCTGGTCAGTCCGGTTCTATAGCACCAGTTGTTATGATTCTGTGCAGTTCAGAAAACCAGCAAATCACTCCACTGGCTGACACTGCTTCTCCCCTCCCCACCACACTCTCCTTACCTGGCGTGTGCACCATCCAACTTGCCTGCCTTTGGTAAATAGCTATTTCCCCCTTTTTTACCCCACACTATCAGCTGTTCTTCTGTGCTGAGAGATTTAGATTAGCTAGAAAGCAGGAAATCATTGGCTTTCTTCCTTTCTAAAAGCAGAGCTGAACCTTTCTTAGGACTGAAGCTTCTATTTTACAGTTCAGACTCAGGCAATAAATTTCAGAATGGTAGATCACTAAGTAAATCTGTGAGCAATCTGCCTGCCTACTTAGCCTGATTTTGGGTAAAAGTTGCTTCTTTTTTAAAAAATAGAAAATTCAATATTTACATATATGGTGTGTTGTGAGTTAATTTTGTGAGTTTGCTTGCTCACAAATTTTATATGACAGACAAAGGCAATAGATTGCAGAAAGATATATTTCTGAGTGAATTTGATTCTGTGAGCAACTCAATCTGCCTGCCTGCTTTGCCTGATTTTGGGTAAAAGTTGCTTTTTATAAAAAATCTAATATTTACATAAATATTTACAATATTTATATACAAGTCATGCCCAGCCATCCACGTGACCACCAAGTCATGCTCAGTCAACAAGCTATGCCCAGCCAATCAAGTAACCACCAAGCCACACTCACAATTAGGCCATGCCCACAGAACCAGTTGTTAAGAAATTTGAATCCCACCCCTGCAGTCTTCCAATATTTAAGAGGGTCTCACAGAAAAGAGAGGGACAACCTATTTTCCAATGTACCTGAAGACTAGACAAGGAACAACAAACCAAGGAGAGAACCAACCTAGAACTAAAAAGAAATTTCCTGACTGTTAGAACAACTAATCAGTAGAATGGCTTGCCTCCAGAAGTTGTAGATACTGCAACATTGGAGGTTTTTAAGAATACAACAATTTATCCAAAATGGTATAAGGTTTCCTATTTGAGCAAGGGGTTGGACTAGAAGACCTCCAAGGTTCCTTCCAACTCTGTAATTCTGTTATGTTTGGATTACTGATTTTTTAAAAAGCTTGGTTATTTGGAAGTTGCTATCATAATTTATTTGGGGTTCCTAAATTGGGACAGGTCAACGCAAAGGCTACCGTGAATAGAGGACTATTTTTTTAACCATTCCTAATGGAATTCATGCCAGTAACACTGTTACTTTTCTATTGTGAAATATTGACAATGTTCTCCAGTTGGGTTTCCTTTTGTAGAGAAACACATGGTACAAATAAATGCTAATACAAAATTAGCAGAAAAGTAGATTTCAGTCCAAACTTTATTGTAAGAATGATATTTTCCAACAGGAGTTGTTGTTAGAGTTACCATTTTCTTATTTCTAATCACTGTTCCTTGTGTTCTGAAACAAAAAAAAAAATCATCACCAATAATGAACAAGAGACAGTGCTAGAGGGAGAACATAATTCTTTTGAAGATATACCATAAATTTCAGACAGAAAGTTTTAGGAGAGTGCTGATAGCAATATTGGGCATTGGTGGCAATGAAACATCAAGACATTTTTATCACTTGCTTTTGTGAATCTAAGATGCCCCATCCCCTTTCTGTACAGCTAAAGAGTGTTATTTAAATAGGAAAGACACCAAGTGGTCCTCTATGAAAAGGTTGGTGAATTAATTCAATAGGATTCCTGGCAGAACTTTTGTCTATGACTATGATGTCACAAAAGGAACTGGTAAGATTAAATCACAACCACACAGATGTGAAACCACTGACATCTTGGAAAAAATATGGGCCCATGCACATATCTAAATCTTTCTTGGCTTTATTTAAATAAAACTAAGATCAGTGAGGGTCTTAGAAAACAATGAGTAATGATACTCTTCAAAATAATATGATATGGAATTGTCTGGTGAACTAGCAATATCATTGACCTGGGAGATTTCATAAAAATGTCAGTCAGATGCTTCTAGCTATTTCCCATTTTTTTGTTTAAAATCTTCCTTCTTAAAATACCCATATTAGTCTAACAGAAGCCTTGATGGAAGGGGAGAGATAATAGATGCTATGCACTGCTTCTATATATACAGTGGTTGAATTGGTCAAATAAATCCAAATACAGTTCTTATAAATCCATTTTGGACTGAATTAAAAAAAATCCGATAAAAGAAGAAAGATGATATGGCTAGGAATTCCAGAGTCAAGTGTGGTGTTCAGTATAACCATGTTTATGGATGATTCTGCAAATATCTGGAGACAGTTGGTTCAGTGTGCTGCTCTTCTAGTTCAACCATCAGAAGAAAATTGCTTTCTCTATAAAACTTGCTTTCAAATAATAAATGCCTCAAGAGTTCTGTTGGTGGACATTTTTACGTGTTAGCAAACCTATGCTGGCAAAGTAAGACTAATTTTTCTCATTTGGTTCTAAAGGGCATAAGCGATAAACTCAGGTGTCAGATCTGTCATCTTACCTTTTCAGCCCTACTTCACTTTGAAGGCAGCCTGCTATAAAATATGGGGAAGAGGAGAAAAGGGGAATGCAGGGAGGTGGGGGAGGACAGGTACCAGAGATGCCAACCAGAGAAAATGGTTGATTGATCCATGGACACAGGCATGGATATAGAATGCAAACACCAAACTTTAGAACTGTTACCGAAACACTGAGTTGAACTTTATTGGACACTTGGTAGAATGATCAGGGAGGGGTGGGGAGGCCTGAGAAGAGGGAAAAGCAAAAGCTTTATACAAAAATCCTCAGATCTGGCTTTTGCTATTTTGTAATCACTTGACTTTAGTAAAAGCATACTTTCACTGCAAATGGAGTTGAGGGTCTTTCTTTCCTAAACACCCAAGCTGAGACAGGCCTGACACTCCACACCTTTGGAAAATGTTTCCATTCATCTCTCTCTTCAATTGAATATTTATTTATTAAATTTCTATCTCACTTAAATGACTCTGGGTGCTTTAGAACTTCGTAATAAAACCATATAAACACATAAATAAAAGCCCAGGATAAAAACAGAATTAAGAACAAGTTAACACTTTCAAGTAAAAATTAAAACCAAAGTTAAAAATTCAGAAGAGTAAAAGATTAACAAGGCGCAAGGAGTGTCTTCAAAACACTAACCATTCCTGGGACTGCATCACATCCATAGATTTCCATGCTAATCAGCAAAGCCAGATGTTAACATACTTCTGGAAAACCACAAGAGTGGGGCATTGTCTTACCTCTGGGGGTAAGATGTTCCAAAGTATATGGGCAGCAGCTGAGAAGGGCCTCTTCCTATATCCCATCAGTCAAAGTTCCTTCACCAACATGATACGCAGCATCCTTCTAGGTTTGACCAGGTGAGATGAGGTGATGTTTTTGGATGAGATAGTTTCTCAGGAATTGAACACTGAATTTAATATTCTTCAATGGCCAAGCTGATTAGAAATTCAAAGACTTTTACCTCAAATTGGAGAAAACAGCAAAATATCTGTCATAACATTCTACAGAAGCACCTTCTCCTCTTTCTCTTCTCCAGCTTTCATTTCCTTTTCTGCTTTAAACAAAACTCTAAAGTCTCATTTTGCAGTTCCTTTTGAATTATAGGGTCCCTTCTGATTTGGTTATTTTTACTGCTTGTGGCAAAATTTAAAATTCAATGACAATATAATACTGAAGCTGCCTAAGAAACAATAATGAGAATTGAGTTCTGAGATGATTAAGCATTTTATTTTCCCAAGGTGCATTATGCTGGTATATAATTTTATGTAATGACAATTTAATAGAACAAAATGAGGCAAATTCATCACAGAAATCCATAGAGTTTCCTGTGGGATGAATTTAGCTTTATATATGTTCACAGATGAAAGCAGTAAGTGCAGAAATACAGGTAGCAAAGCAGTCATTTCCTAATTAAGCCTCCTACCTTCACGACAGTTTGGGGAAACTGACATATGAAAAACAGTTTTATTATTGAAAGACCAACATCCATAACTTGGGAGCTCACTGAAGCAGCAATAGGATACAAAATCTTGATGTTCTCAATGTGAGCCTATTATTATTATGATCCATTGCGCTATCTACCAGATGTTTAGACTGGATCTGGTATTTTTACCCACCTATCAAGTCTTTCCCAAGGAACTGAGATAGACAGTTGTTGCTTGATAAAAGTTAAAGGTATCATCACCAGGTGTAAGCTGTTCTAAGTAAAGCTGCCTTTTGCAATTAACTGACAGTGATTTCATCAATGCTGATGATGTTCAACTGGTGCTGCTTTGGGACTGCACTTAAGACATCTATCACTATCAGAATTACCTTTGCTTTCTTTTGCTGTAGTTCTGTTTCTGTTTGTATTTTGTGATTTTCTCCAGTTCTTTCTCTTCTATACTGCTGATGTCCAGTACTTCCAAATTTACTGTTCGCGCTTCTTTATCTTTCTCATCAACAATTGTTAAGCCTGAGGGGTTATATAACAGGTGCCTATTGTTAGAATTTTAAAGTCCCAGAGCAATTTAGCTTTTTCATTTTCTATTACTTTATTAGTATTATAAGTATAGCTCATTGCAAGTCAACCACGTTTTTAAACTAGATTTTGCATTTTTGTCCTCCTATCAAGTCCTTTTTTTTAAATAGAAATTCTTTATGACTAAGGTCAGATCCCCTTTAATAAAAAATCATGACCAAGAAATGTTTCACACTTAAAACTGCATCAAAAAAACAAGAAGGGGAAACAGGGAAGACTCCTTCAGATAATATTTTAATGAGAGACCAGGAAAGAAAGGGAGAGGAGAACATAGAATTGGTAAAGATATCAAAAAGATATTATAGATTCCAGACCTCACATGACCTTATACATAATATACTGTTGTGGCTCTGATTCCTGAGCCTGTGCTGTCAGAGGAAGAGGACTCAGAAGGTGAGGAGGAGGAATTGGGAATGCCTTCCTCCCCAGGACCTTCCTCTTTGGCAATACCTTCCTCCCTGATTATGCCTCAGGTTTCATCAGACAACCAAGAGGAAAAGACTGAGATTAATCAGGATTGATGAATGACGTGCACCTGATGAATGACGTGTTTTGGGATATGTTAGATTGGTTCGTGGTGGTGTACCTGAGCGATATTCTGATCTATTCCGAGTCGAGGGACAGTCACTTCAACATGTTCATATGGTCTTGCAATGCCTTCGGGAGCACCAACTTTATGCGAAGCTGGAGAAATGTTTCTTCTTCCAGACTTCCATTGAGTTCCTTGGGCACATCATTTTTCCAAAAGGCATCACCATGGACCCACATAAGGTGGAGGCCTTATGTAGTTGGGAATCCCCTTGTGGCATGAAGGACATTCAATGCCTATTGAGGTTCACTATTACCGGACCTTCATCCCGGGTTTTGCCAAGCTGACGGGTCCAATAACTCAGCCCCTTCGAAAGAAGGAGCTCCTTTGAAAGAAGGTCCCGTTCCAGTGCCCCCCCCCCGCAGCAACAGGCTTTTGAGGCCCTCAAGAATGCTTTCGTCGCAGAACCCAACCTGAGGCACCCTGATCCGCATCATCCTTTTTTTTTTTTAAACAAATTTTATTAATTTTACAGGGAACACAATAAAACATAAACAAAACTAAAAGATCTTTTCTGAAGGTTGTCTGATCCCGGGTTGAAACTCTTTACACAGACACAAGTTCAAACATCATATTCACTTTATATATCCTTCCATATCTTATTATCATTTTCTTTTTTATATTATATATATAAACCATTTTTATCAATTTTATATAAACAATGCACAAGGCATAACAGCTTATAAGTTCTTTTCTAAGAAAAAATAATAAAAGAAGAAAACCAATAGAACATAACAATCCCAAATTATAGTAGCAATACTATGTCTATTTAACTTCATATCTTATCCCAACTTCTCCTTTTCATCCAAATTATTTCTTATTAATTAAAATTTTTTTTTGCCTTTTTTCAATATACAACATCCAAAAAAAAAAAAAACATAACAAAACCTTTATATATCCTTTCATATCTTATTACCATTTTCAATAATATTCTTTGTCTGTTCTATTTCCAACTATCCATTCATCTTTTTTCTTTTATTATACTTCTCCTATACACCAATTGGAGTAACGTCTATAACTCATTACCCTAACTTAAAAGTACTTCATATAACAATTTTTCTTGGGATTCTGTTTAAAAGATTCTAAAATTACATAATAAATTTTATACTCTAAATACACATATAAAAACACAATCTTATGTACCCTCCAGAATCCCTCTTTTATCCTAAATTAAATTCACCCATTGTCTCTGAATAAACTTTTTTTCTTTAGATCTTGCTTCCCCCCATTGAGGCTTCTCCTCCCCCCCTTTCTCTCTTGCTTATTCTTCTCCTTGTCCTTTTTACCCCTTTGTCTTTCCTCCTCCCTTTTCTTACTCCTTTTCCTTTGCTTTCTAACCTTGCCTCCACCTTTCCGCTCATTTTTCTCTTCTTTGGTTGTTTTTATAATTCTTAAAATCCCCTTTTTCTTATCCTTTTTCTCCTCCTCCCCGGAAAGAACCCATTGTTCATCAAAGATGGCTTCTTCTTCCTCTTCTTCTTTGTCCCAGTCCTTCTGCTGCGTAGTCAACTTTTCATAAGTACATAACGCCATTTCTAAGAATTGAAACAAAGTGCCCAAAGTATCTTCTTTTTTATATTTTTGATATTCAGTCTTTAGTTCATCCACAAGCGATGCCATTATGAAAAAAGAAACTTTTCCCAAAACAACCACAAATATTTTTAATCAAGAATAATTCAAAAAAAATTCCAAAAATTAATACTTTTCTTCCTTCTTCTCTTTCTCTTTCTGGGGTTAATGTTTAATCAAAGAGGTCCAATTACCATATACCTTTCTTTGGGATTCTAGGCAATCTCCTCCTTTTTCAGCTTCTGCTCCAATTTTTTTTCCTCTCCCTTCCCACTTGCAATATCAATTTTAAATAATCAGAAATCCATACCTCCAACAAGGGTTTTCCAATTTCTTAAGTTTTTCAATGTCCAAAAACCCTTTTGTCCCTTAGCTTCAACTCTCAAAACAATTCACTTTCAATGTCCAATATGTCCAAACATATCTGCTGTTTCCATGGGGTGGGAGAGTGAAGAAAAAAAAAAAAAAGTTCCCTTTAACAGCTTCTCCGCCGCTTTCGATCTTCTTAGGGATACAATGTATCCTCCAGCAATTCAAACAGCTCAGTTCCAACCAATTTGAAAGATGTTACTTGACCCGGCTCAGACAGCACTTTCACTCTTCTTACTTCCTCCAGCGCAATCTTACCCGGTTGCTGGCTTCTTCGTGGCGGCCATTGCTGACCGCCGCTCCACCGCCTTGGGAAAAAGGGGTTTTTCCGGAGGAGGAGGGGGTCTGCGACACCCCCAACCCCCTGTCTGACTCCCCTCTCTCTTCAGCTGTCCCTACAGGGCAGCCATATCCCCCTGACCCATCTGGATCGGGGGTACCTCGGCGGCTAGCACAGCAGGAATCACGAGCTGTCACGAATTCCTGCTGCCCCGAAGCCACGCGAAACCGGAAACCACATTGGACGCTTGCGTCTCCACCACAAAAGGATGACTGCCGCATTATCCTTTTGTGGTGGAGACGCAAGCGTCCAATGTGGCTATTGGGGCGGTGCTGTTGAAAGCTCTGTGGATAGCGCCACTCTTTTTCCCTGCACTTATTATTCCTGGAAACTCACTCCTTCCAAATGCAATTACACCATTTGGGAAAAAGAGTTGCTGGCTATCAAGGATGCGTTTGAGGCTTGGCGACATCATCTCGAGGGGGCCTGACACAAGGTGGAGGTCTGGACGGACCATCGGAATTTAGAACACTTGTCAACAGTGAGAAAGTTGAACCAGTGACAGATCCGGTTCAATTTTTCTGTGACCTATATCCTCAGTGGTCACAATCAGAGGGAAAATGCCCTGTCCTGCAAATTTGAGTACCTTTGCCCCGAGGATCCCCTTCCTCTGTGAATGGTGCTGCCAGCAGAATCCTTGGCCACAGTCCAGGAACTGGTGGACTTGCAGACTCAGGTGCGAGAGGCGCAGTGCCTAGATGTTTGGTTGCAGCAGAGGATGGGGGAGATTGGACCCGAATCCCCATGGTCTTTGGAGGAGGGCTTACTCAAGCATCGGAGCCGGTTGTACATACCCACGGGGCTGCTTCGAGCCCTTATTATGACTCAGTGTCACGACAACCCTGCAGCCGGCCATTTTGGGTTTTTTAAGATCCTCCATCTTGTAACGCAGACTTTTTGGTGGCCTTGAGTATGGCATGATGTCCACGCCTATGTCACGTCCTGTGTACCATGCGGGCAAGTGAAAGCCATGACGGGTACGCCTCCTGGTCTTCTCCAACCTCTGCCGACTCTCAAAAGACCATGGGGAGTGATTTCCATGGACTTCTTAACTCATTTACCATCATCCTCAGGATTTACAACTGTGCTTGTGGTGGTCGACATGTTGACAAAAATGGCCCACTTCGTCCCATGTCTGTAAATTGCCATCGGCCCATACAACTTGCCATTTGTTCTTGCAGCATGTTTTTTCATCTCCATGCTCTGCCAGACAGGGTAGTTTCTGACCGTGGTGTACAATTCACAGCCCAATTTTGGAAAAGCCTGATGACCGCATTACAGGTGCAGGTGTGCTTGTCATCGGCACACCATCCAGAAACCGATGGGGGGACAGAGAAAGTCATTGGCATTCTTGAGCAATATTTGTGTTGTTTTGTAAACCAACGGCAGAACAACTGGGCTGATTATCTCCCTCTGGCAGAGTTTGCATTCAACAACTCCCAGCACACCTCCACCCAAATGACACCATTTTATGCTAATGTGGGGTACTTTCTTTCACGGTTCTTTCCATTTACATTATTAGATTCCCCTCTTACCGAGACTCAGGAATTCCTTTTGGAACTACACTCAGTTCATCAGTTAGTTCGGCAGCAACTGATACAGGCCGAGAAAGATTACAAGCGGTTCGCAGATCACTCTCGATGGGCAACAGCTCCCCTGGCTGTAGGAGACCATGTGTGGTTGTCCACAAAACATCTTCAGATCGACCAACTGATAAAGAAACTGGACCATCAGTTCATTGGCCCATTTCCCATTGAGGTGGTCATCAACCCCGTAGCCTATTGACTGACTCTATCGCGCTTCATGCAAATTCATCCAGTCTTCCATCATTCCCTTTTGGTTCCTGACACCTCTTCATGTGATCTCCAACGTCCTGCAGCTGATGATCCACCACCTGTGCCCACTGAAGATGACGCAGTAGACGGCAACGTGGCCAGCATTAGGGATTCCTGCTGGCTGAAAGGGTGGTTCCAGTATTTGATCAAGAGGCAGGGGGATGGGCCAGAGGCCCTTTCCTGGGTGAATGCTTCCATGATCCACACCCTGGACCTTAAATGGATGTCCCATGACCATTTCCCCTTTAAACCACATCCTGACCGTCATACTCGGGGGAAGGACCCTGTGGTGAGGGATAGTGTTATGGGTCCAATTTCCGAACCTGTGCTGTCAGAGGAAGAGGACTCGGAAAATGAGGAGGAGGAATTGGGAATGCCTTCCTCCCCAGGACCTTCCTCTCTGGCAATGCCTTCCTCCCTGATAATGCCTCAGGTTTCATCAGACAACTGAGAGGAAAAGACTGAGATTAATTAGGAGGAAGGCATATCAGAGCAGCCCCTGACAGGGAGTCAAGAGGAAGAATGTTGGCTTGATCCTAAGCAGCGTTGTAGGAAGAAATGAGAGCAGCAACGTAGGAGGCGTGGGAGAGTCAGAAAGTGAGCTGAGTCATTGAGCCACACCCCACAGGGGATAAAAGTGGGTGTGTTGTCGGCTGGAACTTTGTACGGGACAAAGTTCAATCTTGCTTCAGATTTTCTTTGTGAATGATTTTATGGTCTGCCTTCTGAAAGTAGCTTTTTTACTTGTTATCAGTTTGGACTTGGCAGGCAGAGTGTGTTGGAATGCCAAGGACATTATCAGTTCCAAAGAATTAACTCTGTGAAGTCCGAGCCAGCTCACCTGCCTGTGTTTGTGTGAGTTTGTACTCTTTCATCTTTTGGAAAGAAGAAAGGTGAGACAGAACAATATACACTAAAAAATACCTATTAAAAATAAATTCATAATTACTGAACCTTGTTTTCTATATTTTATTAACTTTTCTGTCAGTCCCACCTCAAATGGCTGGCATTCAGATGCAGTTGCAGAAACTCAAATCATTCTTCTTTTCCTGACTACCTGTCAAGAAGGATATCAAAATCAAAAGCCCATCCTGTGTTTGATGAAGGACAAGTCTCATTTGGTGGCCCCCCACAATGGCACAGCAAATTTTCCCATCCATCGTTCTCATTCACCTCTCCTGGCTGAGTTGACAGTTCTTCTGAGTTGACAGTTCTCCATCTTTCACTTGAAATCTCCATGTGGCTGTGACCTTTATCCTTATAGTTTACTGGGATGGGAAAACCATTTCTCTCCAACTGAAGCTTCATCAATAGTCTCCCCAGGTTTTTGACCTTTGGTTCTTTCCATTGAGACACCTGTGAGGCAACTTGTGTAAATTGTATGACATGTTCCCACTTTCTCAGGGAATACTGGTAGAAAGGAAGATTTTAAGGGACCCAGTTTATTTGTCTTTATGCTTTTAGGTACAAATGATTACTGGGGGAGAAAATTGCATTCTTCCAGGTAGGGTTTAAAATGTTGATGTCTTTAACCCGCATGGCCCTAAAACTATGGTTATTTTCCCCCAGCTGTGTGACAAATCATTTACTACCACAATCACCAGCTGTGACAGAAAGGCAGAGATGACAATACCCAGGTTCTTAAGTTCAATCTCCTTTGGCTATGGCAAAAATATTGGAGACCTTTTCCTCTTCTACCTGAGTTATTCAGAAGACAAATAGCCAAAGAAATTGATCTTTGCTTTTCATTACCTTGGAAAACTAAACATGGCTCTGAAGGTTTCTGAGCTATATTGGATACACTGCAAAGTCATATTTATTCTATAAAATTAACTCCATGTAATAACCATTTTTTTCCCAGGGAATTCTCTGAACAGAGGCAGGTTTCTCATTCACAGCTCTCATATCAGCCTAAAAAGCAATAGTAACTAGTCATACTAAAAAGAATCTCAAATCCATGGAGGCAATATTTTAATATTCTAACTATGGTTTTATAAAATGCTTTCAGGTTTTTGAATTTTTTTCATAGGTCAAAAAAGAAAAAAAAAACGGGGAAAATGGTTAAACTTAAAGCAAAATCCACTTTATCTTATAAACAACCAGCTTATAAACAACCAGACAAACAACCAGAAAATTTCAATCACCCATGAACTGATGATGTTAGCTAGTCTGGAAATTATAAGTTTGCAGGAAAACAATGAAGTTCAGAGAACTCTAAGATCTCAACTATTCAACTTTCATTCCCACATATTCTCCAGTGCTATTATGCTATTAAATGAAGTCAGGGAGAATCTCTTGGGTCATAACAACTAGATTCTATTAAACTGAGTTAAAAACAGAGGCAAATGTCTACAAGCTCCCCAATTTGGGGGGAAGAAAGACTGTCAAAATAATGTCCATACAGAATCCTTTGCTAATGGAAGATTAAATAAATCCATAAGGCAATCTTCTCATTTACAGCTCAGAATATGTTATACATTGTTCTTTAAGATAACAAAAAGTCAATCAAAGAGAAACAGGATGCAATTACCTAGAGGTAGACTATAGAAGGCCTTCAAATGATAGTGCAGCCAGGTAATGCAATGGCTTGCTTCTTTTATGTAGACATAGATTGCAATTTTTAATATGATGGAATGGGAACATTATGAAAGAAAGCATAATCATATTAGCTATCTTTAATTTTAATTAGATGTGAAAGTAAAGGAAATTAATTTGAGTCTTTTCCCACCTACTAGTCTTTGAAATGTGATCCTTAGCATGCCACCCCAAGCCCAGGTGTTGTCTCAGACATTGGGTTAGGAAAAAAACAATATTTCAGAATCAGACTGTTCACTGTTGTGAAGTATTTTTCTTTTAAACTAGCCAGATCCCTAGTCAAGCAAAGGTTCTAAGTAAATTTTAGAGGTGCATCATAGTGTAGATTTTGATGGTATAGTCTACACTGATACAGGTAATCACTGAGTTATGACCATGTAGTAATTGAGTCCAAAATTTATGTTGCTAAGTGAGACAATTGTTAAATGAGTTTTGCCCCATTTTATGACCTTCCGTGCCACAGTTGTTAAGTGAATCACTGTGGTTGTTAACATGGTAACATAATTGTTAAATGAATCAGGTTTCCCCCTTGATTTTGCTTGACAAAAGAGTGCAAAAGATGATTACATGATTCTGGGACACTGCAATCATCATAAATATGAGTCATTTGGCAAGTGTCTAGATTTTGATTATGTGACCATGGAAATGTTGTAAAGGCTGCAAGTCCCAAAAGTACTTTTTTCAAGAAGCAACTGGATTTTCTGGTTTTTCTTTGAAGACATTTTGTTTCTCATCCAAGAAGCTTTTTCAGCTCTGACTGGATGGTGGAGAATGGAAGGATTTATATTCCTTGCAGGCAGCTCGTCATTTGCATTCTTTTAGCAGGTCATTAAGGTCACTTGAAGACATTTTTAGCAGGTCATTAAGGTCACTTGAAGACATTTTGTTTCTCATCCAAGAAGCTTTTGCAGCTCTGACTGGATGGTGGGGAATGGAAGGATTTATATTCCTTGCAGGCAGCTCGTCATTTGCATTCTTTTAGCAGGTCATTAAGGTCACTTGGGGGTTATCTGTGCCTCAGGGTCACCGGAGTGATGCAAATTGGTTTGGAGTCTTAAGGCTAAAAGAATGCAAATGACCAGCTATCTGCAAATGTATAAATTCTTCAATTCCTCACCATCAAGTCAAAGTTGAAGAAGCTTCTTGGGTGAGAACTGAAATGTCTTAAAAGAAAAACCAAGAAGTCCGATTGCCTCTTGAAAAAAGCACCTTTGGAACAACCATGACCTGGATGACTGAGAATTTCCATAGGCTACAAGTGTAAAAAAAAAGTCTCCTTTTTCAGGGTTGTTGTAACTTTGAATGGTCACTGAATGAACCATTGTAAGTCAAGGACTACCTGTATATAACAGCTTTGTTCAATTGCATCATTCTTCTGAACAAAATTATTGACTTGATGAACCTTGGAAAAGCCTGTCAATTAATTTATCCTACCGTTCGATCGATGTCCTCACTGCAAAATAAAATTTAGGATGCGTGCTTTGAAGCTTCAGGGACCGTTCTCTAGTTTAACCAATCAGCCTGCATAAAAGTTTGTCATGTTTGCATATCACCACCATGTCTACAAATCCATACATGGATTTTGTGAGCATAGCTAATTTTATATTTAGAAAACACCATAGATAGAAGTGAATTATTAAGTCTTTACACTGAATTGTGGTGATGTAGATACATGGAAGTGTTTCTACCCTGTTCAAAGAAGGTAGAACATCTGAGCTTTTAACTGAGTCAGCCTTAGGAGGTGTATGTCAATAAGTAAGTATTAAAAATGTAGTAAGAATGGAATGTGTTCATTCTTTTTTTTCAATACCAACATGCTGTTGCAATAGAGACTGCTTCATAAGTCTAGAAGATATATTTTCAAGATGAAGCAACCAAATATCTTTCATTTAAACACAGACAAGTCATAACAGAGTTGGCTCACAAAGGGTGTTGCAACTGCTGCCTTTCCAGCCTAAACAAAAACAAATCCATTTTCAGATAGCAACAGTTCTTCAAGATTGTTATTCTTTGGTAAGTGCAATGCACAAGTCAGCTTTCTGCTGAGTAAGCAATGCATGCTCAGCAGAATAATCAGAAAGAAAAAGAAATGCATTTAAATGTATGATTTTTCCATGAAAGTGTGCATGTTCTTCTGATAGGTGGCCCAAATGGAGCTGATTTGGGCAGTCTGTCAAAATTCACTGGAAGCGAATGTCATTGAACTGGCATGAATTTACATGATAAAAATAGCATCTATCCTGTCAGCTAACTTGGCAGTAGGGAAAGGCCGCGGATTTCAAATACTAGAAAGGATTATCTTCATCATCAGCACTGCTGGATTTTGGCATTCCTCCATATGTCCTGGTCAATGTGAAGTCCATCCTTTTATTGCCTCCTAACTTATGGGTACCTGCATAAGGGATAGTATAGCCAAAGTGTCTTAAATGCACATACACCCATTAAACAGGTAGAGGCACTAGTTTAAAAATTCAATCTGATATGCAACCTTATTTAAGGTTCAATCTACAGCTAAAATAGGCAGCAACTTCCATCACCTCAGTCCAGCCAGGGAAGAAGGATAAGCAATTCTAGAAGATCTCAGATGTCTCACCTCTGTAGAGAATTATTTGCTATGAATGCTTGTGATTTATTTATTTTTTAATCTCCATCCTGACTGGGAGCTGTCCCTAATCTTGCAGAAGTCTGGACTTGAGCTAGAAGACCCATCTGGGTATAAATTACTATCTAGCCGTGGTTATTATTATACAGTATATAATACTGATTCTATAGCAATAGGAAGCAAGTCAACATGACCAATTGTGTGTGTGTTGGGGGGAGGGGAGGTATATGGTTTTGATCTTTGTCTAGATAGATAATGAATCAGTGAAATACTTAGGCTTTGAATTGGTTTGCTTAACTTCTTTTCTTTTTAGTGTTGATGTAGAGAGAATCCCCATCTCCTTTTTAATATAAGAATGCCTCTATATTAGCAAAGAAATATTTGAAGTAAAACCACTCAAGCAGCTAACCCCTGTGAATGGATATTTAGTTTCACAAACTGTTCCATTCATAAACAAAATGCCTTTGGTTATAGCCTCCACAGAAGGCTGGAATTGATCTGATCAAAAAGCAGAGGGAAAAAGACCCTAAAACCTACATTTTTCCACCAAGCTCCAAGGAAAGGGCATGACCTCTCAGCCACAACAGAACAAAAATTAACAAAAATTTAAATATTAAAAGGGCACACTTAGAGGTGGTATTCAGCAGGTTCTGACCAGTTGTGAAGAACTGGTAGCAGAAATTTGAGTAGTTCAGAGTGTATGATATTAGCATACTCCGAACCCCCCCCAACCGATTGGTCTGGATCAGCGAAGACCTGATTGGTTGAAGGGTCGGCTGTGATTGGAGCACTAGGAATCTACCACGATTGGCTGTGCCGATCGCGGGAGATTCAAAGTGCTGCCATTGGCTGCCGAGCCGCAAGCCAGCCCTATATGAAGGGCTGCCGCGGCTCGCATTCTGAGACGATTACCAATACCTAATAAAGAGCTGAACTCACTTAAATGGTCTTGCGTCTCTGTCAAACTGATCTGCCTCAAGTCTAACACTGGCAACGAGGGTGGTATTGTGAGACAAGGAGACCATCCAGCACATGGCGAGGTGGCACGCAACAACAAGCAGAATGGCCAGAATCAACTCACCACCCACTCCCTTCAACCCTGCTACTGAGGACTGGGAATCCTATACCGATAGGTTCCAAATGTTCCTCGAGACTAGCAACCTCAAGGACGCCAACAGTCACAAGAAACGAGCCGTGTTCCACATGCACTGCGGGCCCACAGTATTCAAGATGGCCAAAGCCTTGGCCAAACCGGTGGACGTTAAGACAATGCAGTGGGACGATCTTGAGCCCCTGCTGCAAAGCCACTACGCCCCCGTCATGCCCATCCTCATCTGGTGGCACGACTTCTACAGGTGGGATCAATGCGAGGGCAAAGGGCTGGGCGACTTCATAGCAGCACTACGGGACCTGGGTGGCCTGTGCAAGTTCGCCAACCTGGACGAGGCCCTGCGAGACCGCGTCATCCTGGGACTCCGAGACCCCGTCCTCCAGAGCTGCATCATGGCAAAGGGAGACATCTCCCTCACTGATGCCCTCACCGAAGCCTCTGCAGCAAATGCAGCCAAGAAATCAGTGGCTCGGATGTGACAATCGAGCATCATGCCATGAGCGGTGGCCGGAGAGGCAACGTCGACCCCTGAGAGGAGACCAGCGACAGACTACACAACCACACACCACGGCGACATCGACTCCTCGGAAACCAAAGACGAGGAGGAGGAGATCTACCGCCCCCAATCAGCGTGGGAACCACGAGGTCGTAAGTTGAGGTTCCAGTGTGCCGGCTGCAGTGGCGATCACCCCCGAGCGGACTGTCGTTTTCTCGACACCATTTGCAGGCATTGCGAGAAATGGGGGCACATCGCCAAAGTGTACCAGAATAAAAAGCACTACAGCCTGCGACGATGAGATGCCAGACCCTGATGGAGAGAAAGCACTCCCACCAGGAACCGTGATCGCCAGACAGAGAACCACTGGAGCCGAGAAGGTTGGAACAGGTGACTCCAGGAGACAAGACAGAGAGAGGAAACACACCAGACCATCGTCATCGGCCATTCCTCCACCAGCGATGCCAGGAAGGTATATGTGATGGTTGGGATAGAAGACCAGTGATGTGACATGGAGGTCACATCCTCTCAATGGTCCTTCCTCTCAATGGTCTCCTGGCGCACACTCCTGGTCCCCACCATCCGCCGCCAAGAACTGGAAGACCAAACACTAACCCTCAAAGACTATCAGGGGAACCGAATCCCTGTAGTTGGCAGAGGCCATTTTAAAGTCACCTTCAAGGACTACACAGAGGTGCTACCCCTGATGATCGTCGACCGAGATCGGCCGAGCCTGTTTGGACTGCAGTGGTTCGCATCCCTGGGCATCGAGGTAACCGGCATACACCACATTGGAGAGGCAGACTGGGAAGCGGTGCTCGTGAGGGACTTCTGGGAAGTCTTCGATGACCATTTAGGCAAGTACCGGGGGTCCCCTATCTCATTTAACATAGGTCCGAGCATCACGCCAATCCTCCTTAAGCCCAGGCGAGTGCCCTTTGCACTCAAGCCCAAGATCGATGAGCAACTCGATAAGCTCATCGTGCAAGGGGTGCTGGAACCAATTGATCATACCCGGTGGGAGACCCCAATTGTCACCCCCATCAAGCCAGATGGGTCAGTGAGGATTTGTGGTGACTACAAGGCCATCCTAAACCATGCACTCCAACAAAGCGCACACCCTGTCCCAGTAGTCCAGCACCTTCTGCACTCACTGGGGGGAGGCTGGATCTTTGCAAAGCTCGACCTGGCACAAGCCTACCAGCAACTGCCAGTCGATGCCACAACAGCAGAAGCCCAAACCATCATAACGCACCAAGGGGCTTTCCGCTGCAACCGGCTCCAATTTGGAATCAGCGTGGCACCCGGGGTCTTTCAAAGCCTTATGGAAAGACTCCTCCAGGGAATAGAAGGGGTTGTGCCCTACTTTGATGACGTCTTGGTGGCCATGAAAAATGAGAAACAACTAGAAGCCAGGTTGAGGGAGGTACTGCAGAAATTCAGAGACTCGGGACTTAAAGTCAAGAAAGGGAAGTGCCAGCTACGAGCCGAAAAGGTCGAATTTCTGGGGTACCTCCTTGACAAACAAGGGATTCATCCCACAGAAAAGAAACTGAGAGCCATAAGGGAAGCACCACGACCAAAAAACAAAACGGAATTACAGGCTTTCTTGGGACTGTTAAACTTTTACAATGTCTTCCTACCTCAAAAGGCGACCATGGCGGAACCGCTACATAGGCTGTTAGATAAAACAGCCACCTGGACCTGGGGAGCACGGGAAGAGAGCGCTTTCAACAACACAAAGAACCTGCTAACATCCGATGCGGTACTAATCCAGTACAGCGAGACCCTGCCATTGACGGTAACTTGCGACGCATCGCCATTTGGGATTGGTGCCATCCTCAGCCACCAGCTACCAGACGGGAGGGAAGCACCCATCGCTTTCTCATCAAGGACACTTTCAAAGCCAGAGCGGAGCCAGCCAACATTGTGTTACTTTATTGGAGGCCTTTAGTCCATTTACCCAAGCCAAGCTGCACTAAAGGCCTCCAATAAAGTAACACAATGTTGCCAGCCAATCAAGATACAAAAAGAGCCAAAAAAACAGACAGAAGATATTAGAAGCAGAACACAGCAAATTCCAAGACCAATAAACACAGACCAAGACTCTCAACCAATCAGGATGAAGAAAAAACCATTCTGGCACAGCAATAGGCTGCTCCAAATTTAAATCTGAAATCACTCTAAAAGTCTAACTCACAGACGAACACTATACAGAAGCCTGATGATGGCAGATGAGATTCTGCTGAAACGTTGCTACAACTTTAAAAGCACCGCTACTATGATGTGGGAAAATACCCGAACAAAGCTGAATGCCATACATACATACATACATACATACATACATACATACATACATGAGTATTTTATGAATTCTATTCAATCTCTATTTTCTCCAGCAGGAATTTACATTAAACATTTTCAATCCTTGGGATACGGGTTACACAATGCAATTATATATAAGCTTTTCAGGGTATGTTTGTATGCTGATTTCTGGATCATCCTGATGGAAAATGGCATTTAAAAAATAAAGGAAAAGTGGCACCAAGATCAAGATAAATTTGCTATGGGCATCAAACCATTCATCATACCCCAAGACAGATTCTTTATGGCCCCATGATATCAAAACAATCAATTAAAATTAATGTAATTTAAACTCTTACTCTATTGCTAAAGAAGGTTTCAGATTAAATTATACATGTTTTTTACTGTTTTGATTCAAAATCTCTTGAGTGAATAAACTCCTTCAGATCAGATGGAGCAATTTAGGTACTGCTAATAAAGAATATATTTCAAGAATAAAGAAAATAAAAATTATGCAATGCTATTTATTTATTTTATAAGATTTTTTTCTAATTATTGCTCTAATTCCATATATTTCAGCATTTTACAGAAATAAGAGCAAAGTACAATAATATAAATTAAAATCATGAAGTCACAAAAACATTGTAATGGTTTAAAATTAAGGACTATCAAGGAACAATTCAAAGAGCTTAATTAATTAATTAAAAGCCTCTGAGAAGGCTTTTTTTTTTGTTTGTTTAAATTAAATTGGAATCAAGCAGAAAGGATGGGGAAAGCTGAACCTCTTTGAAAACTGTTGCATAAAGTAGGTTCATAGTGGAGAAGTATCTCCTACTACCCTGATTTGTTGGTAGTGAGATATTATCAACAGTATCTCCTGTTTATTTGAATTGAATGGGTTAATTCTGCATCAAAAGTTGTCCTGAAAGTACCCTAATAAAGTACTGCTAAGTTGGGGGAAAAAATGAAATAGAAAAAAGTTAGAATGTGAATTTATTATTATTTGGCCTTGATAAGGAGCTGGGCAATTAAAACAGCTACTCCATCATTTTTATATGGTAAATCAGAGCTCTGGCTTATTTGCAACTGTGCTTCATGGGTGCACAGCTCAACTTGCAGAAGGTGTAATAGGTGTGCATGCATGTGTGTACCAATCCGGTGCTCGCCAAGCTGAGTTGCAAGCATGTGTCTGCACCACTCAGCCAATCATGTGGCTGGGTTCCCTCTCTCACCCTCAGTTCCCCTCTCCCTTTCCCCACCGGTCCACCAAGCCAGAAGGGTTGAGATCATTGATATAAATTGCATTTATGCTTATAAATACATTCCAGTTTGCTCCTGTTTAAGAGGCATTGCAGGTTTGTATCTAGCCAATGTATGGATTTTACTGTGAGATGTGATCACTTAAGGAGATTCCTTGGAAAGTCATTGAATGTATATTTACTTTCTGAAGAAAAGCATAATGACTAAGAATTAAAAACAACCTAACATTCAGTTGAGTCAATCACTGCCTTAGAAGACTTGGATGAAGCCAGCAAAATACCCCATTTCATTAACAGTTTGTACTGTTTGTATTTTTGATTAGGATACAAATTATTTCTTGTAGACAATTAAGTTCTTAGAAGACTTGATAGCTTGCCACTACAACAAATAACGATCTCCCTCCCCCCTTTCTCTCATTAAAAAAAAACCAAAAAACTCAAATTGTTAAGACCTTGGCAGTCCATAAGTTGTTGCTGTTATCCTTTTCTCTTTTTTCAGATAATTAACATTTTGCCAATTATCAATTTATTCACCAGCATAAATGCAAATTATTTTTGAGTATGTCCTGTGTTGCTCATAAGCAGTTTGAGTAGGGAGTAATGGATTTATTTATTTTGAACCAGTCATTTATTTGTACTAGATTCTCAGTAACATTTGGCATTATTTTGAGGTCATCCTTTTCTCTTATAAATTATTGTCAATATTATTCATTCATTCATTCAATCAATCAATCAATCAAGGGTGTGGATCTGGGATTATAGTCAGCTTTATTTTGGACTGAAGACTTCATTTTAATTATGTACCATGAGTCGCCCACCCACCAAAATGAAGGTTAGCACAATCAAAAGGCTAGGATATGAAAAGAATAGAAATAAGCTAAGGAAAAGAGCATAACTGAATTGAATAATGATTAAATTTAATGTTTTTAAAGGATTACTGCTTTTGTTTGTGTTAAAGGAAAGAACATTCTTGAATTGTAGTAAGGAAGGGTGTTTAATTTTGACAACTTGGGAAAGAATTAGGAGCTACATAAGTCTGTAAGTATATACTTTACAGCTATGGACTGCCCTTATTTTTTACAGACAAACAGCTCATCATATGGAATCAGTTACCATGGAGAATAATTTAAAGATGACTCAGAAGATTGTCTGTTTATATTTATCATTCACATCTTGCCTAGACAGAATCCAATGACTATTTCTAATCAAGGTAATCTTTAATTCGTTAGCAGAATGACATAAGTTACTTCTCTTTTCAACTGTTTTGAAACACAAAATATAAAAGAAGAGAATTCAGCCCCACAAATTAAGCAGCTTATTCATCCATTTTTAATGACCACACAGCATAAGCAGAAATAGCTTTATCTTAGCTTTTGTTAAGTATGGAGCATGGGCGAGAAAGAATGGAGATGACCTCTGAAACGGTGAACTTCAACTCTTTATTTACATAGTGACTGCTCAAACTCAATGGCAGTTATAGCCCTCCTTATATAGGCAAACCAATAACTATTAACCAATAACAATCTAGGAGCGCTAGCTCCCTTAACCAATAAGAACACTCTGTTAATGGCCAATTGGATTCCCCGGAATGGGCCAATCCGATCCTGCTGTTAACAGCCAATCAGAAGTGCAGGGCCAGAACCCTGCACTTGACTCCAAGCTTAAGATATCTTTATTAAGGCCTATGCATTCACAACACCTCTCCCCCCTGGCTTCTGTTTACAGGGCGCAGTTACATAGTCCTTTAGGTAGGATGGTTGCTTTATTAGTCTTTTTGATTTTCGCTGTGTGTTTTGCATTTGGCTGCAATCTCGCTGAGGTAGATCGTTGTTTGTCGACGGGGTTGCCTCTGGTTCAGAGTTCACGTTTCCGTCGTCACCAATATCTTTACAACTCCCTGAGGTGAATCTATTCCCTTCTCTAGTTCCAATTCCTGTGTCTCTATTCCGCCATCGTTCCCTTCGAACGGGTTTTCTTCTAATTGAAATTTGTCTTCTTCCGTATCTCCCCTCAGTTTGGTCATAAGGGAGTTCAGAATTGCCCGACCGGAGCCGTGATCATAATTGATCGATATGGCGTTTCCATAGTCTGTCGTCAAGGCATTGTACAAGGTAGGATCTCAGGCCGGTTACACGAACTACTGTCACCTCTACCCACAGCGGATCGCCCAATAGGTTTTTTGCATATACCAAATCGCCTACCTGGAAGGCACAACAGCAGCCGCTGGATCCTAGTGGTTTTTCCGGTTCATAAGCTGGGTGTAACCGGTCGAGGTGGCTTTCCCTGGGCGGTATTGCAGCTGATAATTATAAGCAGCCAAGAATTCTGACCAACGAGTCATCCTGGGGGATAATATGTAGGGAGTCGGCTTATCTCCAGCTATTATCCCCAGTAACGGTTTATGGTCAGTCACGATAGTAAAAGCCCAGCCATACACGTACTCGTGAAATCTTTTAACGGCCAATACAATTGCGAGGGCTTCTTTATCGATTTGGCCATAATTTCGCTCAGTTTTTGAAAGTGTCTTTGAAAAATATGCAACAGGGGCTTCGTTACCATTAGGCAGTACATGGCTCAGAATGGCACCCACTCTGAAAGGTGAAGCATCACATGTGATATTTAATGGCAAAGTCTCATTGTACTGCATGAGTACAGAGTCAGAAGTCAGTAGTTTTTTTTACATTACGGAATTCCTGTTCTTCTTTATGACCCCATAACCAATTTGCTTTCTTGTCTAGCAAACGATGTAACGGCTCAGCGACAGTTGCTTTATGTGGTAGAAATACATTATAAAAGTTGATGAGGCCTAGGAACGCCTGGAGATCGGCCTTGTTCCGAGGCCTGGGAGTGTTTTTTATTGCTCTTAATTTACTGTCGGTAGGGTGAATACCCTGACTGTCAATTAGGTACCCTAAAAACTCAACACTATCTGTACACAATTTACACTTATTCTTTTTTACCTTAAGACCGGCATCTTGGAATTTTTGTAGGACCAACTTTAAACGATCCCGTAAGATTTTTTTTGTAGGTGCAGCAATTAATACATCGTCAAAGTAGGGGACCACGCCTTTAATCCCTTATAGTAGCCTCTCCATAAGGCTCTGAAATATCCCCGGGGCTACACTGACTCCGAATTGGAGCCGGGTACACTTAAAGGCACCTCAGTGCATCACAATCATTTGTGCCTGTGCCGTCTTTTCATCAACAGGTAATTGCTGATATGCCTGAGCTAAGTCTAATTTGGCAAAGACTTTTCCGCCCTCCAGGGAATGGAGGAGATGCTGCACCACCGACACCGGATATGCATTTTGCTGTAGGGGGTGGTTCAGGGTGGCCTGGTAGTCCCCACAAATTTGGATTGAACCATCCGGCTTAATGAGTGTTACGATTGGGGTTTCCCAGGGAGAGTGATTGGTAGGTTCTAGCACCCCCTGAGCTATTAGTTTATCGAGTTGTTCATCGATTTTCGGCTTTAAGGCAAACAGAACTGGGCGAGGCTTAAGGCGGTTGGGAGCTATCTTTGGATTAAGGCTGAACGATATTGGGGTCCCCTTGTACTCGCCTAATTTTTCTGCGAATACGTCCTTGAATTCATGGATGAGCTCCTCCTCCCAGTCACTTCCGCTGACTCAGTTTATGCCTGCCACTTCAATGCCAAGTGGCATGAACCATTGGAGACCTAGCAGACTAGGCTGATCTTTGTCGATCACAGTTAGCGGTAAGTACGCTGTGTGCTTCTTGAATGAGACCCGGACTTGGCAGGAACCAACAATAGGGATTTGATTACCTTGATAGTCCATAAGAATTAGTTTTTGGAAGCAGAGGTCTTGGCACTGGATCGTGGGGATGAGTTGCTTGAGGGTCTTCCAGGACACCATCGAGAGGGACGATCCCGAGTTGACCTCCATGTGGCAAGGCTGGTTCTCGATGGCCACTTAATTCAGATTTTCTTGGCATCCAAGGCAGAGGCATGACCGATAGTGATAGTATGGTGAGCCTCTTCTCACTGCAAAATTCGGTTTCTGTAGGAGTGGTTTACTGGTTCTCGTCTTACAGGATGGTTTCCTGTCGATTGGCGATAGTTAGCCCCTTTTGAGGCCTGGCCGGGTCCTTGTAAACTTTGGCAGACCCATCCGATGTGGCCTCTCTTCCCGCACTCATGGCAGAGCACATCGCAGAATTTGCATTCGGACCTGGCATGGTTGGCTCCACAGCCAGCGCAAGGGTGTAGGGACTTCGGGTGGTGGTCCCGGTTGGACCGCAGTTGATGGACCTCTTCTTCATCACTGTCTGACGATGAAGAGAGGTCCTTGTGGTGTGTCGTTGAAAGCTGCCCTTCTGACTTGGGTAAAATTTCGCTTGTCAGTTGGTGTACCGGAGCGCGGTTGCAGCGTAATTGTGCAGCCGACTTCCTGGTTGCTTCTGCTGTAGTAGCATCGGCGATGGCATCGGCAAGGCTTATGTTGCCTTTCGCCATCAGCTGCTCTGCACGCCTGGTGCATCTAATCCCAGAACTATTCGATCTCTCAGTGCCTCTTCCAAATCGGTGAATCCACAGAGGACTCCCAGGTTTCGGAGGTCTGCTATGAAGTCGGCGACGCTTTCTCCTTTTTGCTGGTTTCTCTGATAGAACTCGTGCTGTCTCACGAGCGTGGGCACGGTCGGTGCGTAATGAGCTCTTAATAGGGGTTCAAGGTCATCCCAGTCCATCGTCTTCACTTCAGTAGGTTTGGCTAGTGCTTTAGTCATCTTAAATACAGTTGGACCGTAATGTGTTAGGAATACCGCCCGTTTCTTCCCGGCTGTGGCATCCTTTAAATTGTTAGTTTCCAAAAACATTTGGAAACGATCCACGTAGGTCTCCCAGTCCTCTTGCACTGGATCGAACAGAGCGGGTGGTACGACGACGCCGGACATGGTTCCGTCATGTAGCACTGTCAGCCACGTGCTCGGTGTTTCTTCTTAGTTCAGTCGGCTCAGACATCTCCATATCCCATCCTCATTGCCAGTGTTAAGTATGGAGCATGGGCGAGAAAGAATGGAGACGAGCCTCTGGAATGGTGAACTTCAACTCTTTATTTACATAGTGACTGCTCAAACTCAATGGCAATTATAGCCCTCCTTATATAGGCAAACCAATAACCATTAACCAATAACAATCTAGGAGCGCTAGCTCCCTTAACCAATAAGAACGCTCCATTAATGGCCAATCAGATTCCCCGGAACGGGCCAATCTGATCCTGCCGTTAACAGCCAATCAGAAGTGCAGGGCCAGAACCCTGCACTTGACTCCAAGCTTAAGATATCTTTATTAAGGCCTATGCATTCATAACAGTTTTCTTAAAGATAGGTTGATTTTCTTAACAGCAGCTTTTTCAGGAAACAAGCTAAGGATGCAAGATAATAGGTTGAATATGTCCATCTTTTGATCTTAATTTACACTTTAAGATATCTACTAGAGATGTTTACAGTTATGAAGTCTACTGGAATTTCCACATATAGTAACCTACTTGGTTGTCCTGAATAGGTTGCAATTAAACTACTGAGTATCTTTAGTTGATGCATTAAAGTATGATTATCCTATTTCTCCACCAGAATATCCCAACCCTGACTTATTTAGAAGGACAGATACTGAAGCTAAAACGCAAACACTTTGATCACCTAATGAGAAAAGGGCACTCATTGCCAAATGTTGGGAAAAATTGAAGACAAAATGAGAAGGGGATGGCAGAGGATGAGATGGTTAGATAGTGTCATCAATGCAATGAGCATAAATTTGAGCAAACTCCAGGAAGCAGTAGATGCAGGACTGTCATGCTATGGGCCAGGGGATTGCAAAGAGTCAGATATGATTTAGTGGCTAGACAACAACAAAGTGAAATGCACAACCACAAACATTGGCATGACTTTTCATGGCTCTAATTTCTTAGTCCCACAAATGTCTGTGTTGCTGAATTAGGCTGTGATCATCGGTATTATTAGGTTGGTGATCAGGATGGATATGTTTAAGGATGATCCCTGTCAAAGTGTTAGCTTTTTGAGGCAGACCAAATTATTCAAGGCCATCTCCCTGGTTCTCTGCAGACAGAGAGATCCCTTTAGCCCAGTATATATTTCCCCATATTTCCATTAAAATTGGAAATCTTGCAAACAGAAAGGTTTCATTGTCCCACTCTTATCTTATTCCCTCCTAAAATTCCATTTTAAATGGATCAAGGTCATAAACTGCTTGATATATTTTATGGGGGAAAAATCCAAAGTAATTACTATCGTAGACACTTTTCATTTCTAGGGGATGCGGTTAGAGATGAGGCAGCATTTTGAATGGTGGATGGACTTTTACAAGCTTTCTGAGTTCTGAAAATCCATGTGGAGTGCTCCATGGAGAAATGAAGCAGCAATATGAGCAATGGATAAATCAATAGGTGTAGTGAAGAAAATGGATACTTTTATGTTAACGTTCATTCCTCCTGTGGAAGCTGCCGCTGCTGCCTGTAATTCTTATTTATTGTCTGTGTTTCGCCTTTCCTATCTGTTGCTTGTCAATGTGCATTCAGTAATATTGGAATACAATGAAATGTGTGGTAGATTGTGCTTACTGCTACCTTGATAAATGTATGAATAACTAAAAATACTAATAATAGTTTGGTGGTTTGAATGATAATAACCTGCTGTTTTCTTAAAAAGCAGCTTATCTGTAAGGCAACTTCATCTGCTATCATATTTCATAATTTTAGAAATATTTCTTTATGCAAGAAAAAGTGTGCAAAATGAAGAGGTAACCAATACTTGCAACTCGTTGGACTTCAAAGGGTTTTGAATATAGGAAGCTGAAATGAAACATAGTATTTGTTTTGTGTTTTGGTATTTTGGAATGAAAGGAATTTGGCACATTAGGATTTTAGCTGCAATACAGATATATATTTTCCAATCTACAGGTAATCCTCAATTTATGATGGTAATTGAGCCTGGAATTATGGTCATAAATTATTGAGAACATTAAGCAAGTATGACTACACTTGATTTTTTGTGGCATTTGTTAAGTGGTTGCCAAGCAATTTTTTTTGCCCAATGTGCATTTTGTTGTTGTCTGAAACTGGAAATAAACACTGGAAACAGGCAAAAAAAAAGTTTTAAAAAATCATGGTCACATGACTGCAGGACACTGCAAATGGCTGAAAAGGTGAGTTAGTTGCCAAATATCCAAAATGTGTGTGTGATAAAGAGTAGGGATATCATTGGAACTTCAAAATTGGGTTGTAACTTTAAATGATTACAAACTGACAAGTCTGATAGGTAGTATTTACTGATAGGTAGTACTGACTGATAGGTAGTATTGACAATGACTGATAGGTAGTATTGTAGATTTGGAGATACTTTTGCCTCATTGGCCCTAAAATGAATACCACAGCATTAAAAGATAAAGGTGTCCCTTGCATATACATGCTAGTCGTTTATGGCTCTAGGGGGTGGTGCTCATCTCTGTTACAAAGCCAGCACTGTCTGAAAACGTCTCCATAGTCATGTGGCTGACATGACTAAAAGCCAAAGGCACACGGACTGCTATTACCTTCCCACCAAAGTGATCCCTATTTTTGTACTTGCATTTTTACATGCTTTCGAACTGCTAGGTTGGCAGAAGCAGGGACAAGTAACGGGAGCTCACTCCATTAGGCGGTGCTAGGGATTTGATCCACCAAACTGCTGACTTTTCGGATCAACAAGCTCAGCATCTTAGCCACTGAATAACCATAGCCTTACTGTAATGTATATAGGAGAACCTAGGGGGACCAGGAAAAAGATGCTGCCCTAAGAAATGGTCAGATAAGAGGGATAAGAGGAACCATAACCCACAGCTGAATAGTAGAAAAAGGCTCAGAAGGGAGTTATCAGGCTGTAAAGGTGACAGCAGAATTTTACTTTCATACTTGCAAGATTCTATTACTATAGCTTTACAATAAAGTAGAATTAGTTTATTTGGTTATGTTTCTTGTCTGGACACCACAGTAGAGCTAACACTTGCTCCAGCTGATGTTCTGTGAATTTCCACTATTTCAGGCAATCAAAGTGACATTGGATTTCTGTCTATTTACTTTTCAATTGCTGTTAAAGTACTCAGCACTGAAAGGCCAGTCAAGTATAGTATTCTGTCTCTTGGAAATATTTAAAGTAACATTAATATGCCTATTATTAAAACATTGTGGATTTAGCCTGGTGCATTCAAAATATTCAAATAGTTCAGACTTCATCTTCACTCAGCTTCCAAAATTATTCTGGCTGACCCAAAGGTGCTTTTTCAAGAGGCAACTAGACTTTCTGGTTTTTCTTTCAAGATGTTTGGCTTCTCATCCAAGAAGCTTCTTTAGGGGACCTTGATGACACAGATAAACCTCCAGGCAACCTCAACAACTCCCTAAAAGACTGCAAATGAGCAACTGTCTGCAAGGAGTATAAATCATTCCTTTCATCACCACCCAGTCTTGGATGAGAAGTGAAATATCTTCAAAGAAAAACTAGAAAATCCAGTTAACTCTTGGGAAAGCACCTTTGGGACAACTGTGACTTGGATGACTGAGAATCTTTATAGACACAGAGATTCTGGCTGGCTTCAAAATTTTTTTATTAATTTATTTATTTTTCAAGCATGTATTAGATAACAGATATAATTAAAACATAATTATAATTACATGAAATGGATACAAATAAAAGGGGACATTAGGACAGGGGCAGTAGGCACGTTGATTCGCTTATGCATACCCCTTACAGACCTCTTAGGATTAGGGTGAGGACAGGGGAGGATTCAAATTTTGTAACAGCCAGTTCTGTGGTTGTGGCTAGGTGGGTGTGGCTTGGTGGGCATGGCCATGTGACTGGATGGGTGTGGCTTTTTTGCAGCACCCATCCCCTCCCGGTTTTTGTGCCTTCTGAGCCTCAGAGAAGTCTCCTGGGGGTGTTTTTGCTCCCCAGGAAAGAAAAAAAAAAGAGAGCCTGGGTGGATGGTGGCTGGGAACATGACATCTGGTTCTGTTATTCCTTGTAATACCCCAGCCTTGAAACTTATTGCTCTCTCCAGGCAAATTGCATCACTGCAAGAGACAATTCTAACTATTTTTGCTACAATAAATAGTTTTTTTCATGGAATAGTTATATATGGATGGATGGATGGATGGATGGAAGGAAGGAATGAAGGAAGGAAGGAAGGAAGGAGAAAGGATGAAGGAAAGAAAGAATGGAAAGAGGGAAAGAGGAGGAAGGGAAGAAAAGAAGGAGGAAGGAAGGAAGAAAGAAAATATAAATTCTAAATATAGAATAGAATAGAATAGAACAGAATAGAATAACAGAGTTGGAAGGGACCTTGGAGGTCTTCTAGTCCAATCCCCTGCCTAGGCAGGAAACCCTACACCACTTCAGACAAATGGTTATCCAACATCTTTTAAAAAACTTCCAGCATTGGAGCATTTTTAATCTTAGCTTTTTAATAAATTGTTCACAGCATCTCTTAGCCTTTTATTCAGAAATGAATATTCTAATTTTATTTAGGCTAAAATGGACTCTTGCAGTCTTTGGTATTCTTTTTTTAAATGTATTTTTATTAAAACTTTTAAACAAGAAGATAAAAGTGAATATGAACTAACAGAAAGCAAGAAAGTAAAAAGAAAAAAAGAAAAAGAAAGAAATCAAAGAAAAGAAAAATATGCAAGAAAAGAAGAAAAAGTTTGAAGTAATCGAAAGACAAAAACAAAGAAGTGACCATTATTATTCTGAGCAGTTTTAAATACAAATAATCCCTGCTCTAAAGTTACAGCATATATGCTTCTTTCTACAATCCATCCTGTCTAATCATCAAAGCAATATGTCACAAGAGCAGAATAGAATAACAAAATTGAAAGGGACTTTGAAGAACTTCTAGTCCAAACCCCTGATCAGGCAGAAAAATCTTGTACCATTTCAGACAAATGTTTGTGCAATCTCTTCTTTAAAATTTCCAGTGTTGGAGCATTCATGTTTTTCATTTTTTTTTTTCATTTTTATGCATACAGTCTATACAAGGCTTCCAGCTCCACAATAAATGGAGATAAATTTCTATAATAAAAGAAGCAGAAATCTATCAGCTGGAAATACTGATCTTTAAAATGCTTGGTTCCAAAGTATATATTTATATACTATTTTGGTTAGTTGTTTGTTTGTTTGTTTTTGCATATCTACCAAAAAAACATCACTTCATATTGTCAAAGTTTGCAACATATATTTGAAGTCCCTTCATAAATTCTAGATAGTTTCTATGGCATCATGTGCTAACAACACATCATTTTATTTAAAAAATATATTTGAGATCAGAACACAATGTAAATTTCAACTCTTTTAGAAACATTTTTCTCCAATGGCCCATCTGTGTTATATAATCAAGAATCTTAGCCCCTTTTTCATATATATTTTAACTTATTCTTCCTCCTTTTCAAATGTCGGCAAAAATTTGTTCATGTTAGTGATTACATATCCATCACCAGTACACAAATAATCTCTTCTTTCCATATCTCATTTTTTAGCTATAAATAAGAACTATGGCAACCCACCCTCTCCCCCAGTATCTGGACAGCAGTCATTTCAGAATTATGAAATTACTATAATTGTATCCCAGTGCATCGAAGGACAAAAAAAATCTGTGCAATTACAACTTCAACTGATCAAATTATGTGATGTAATCGTATACAGTAATTATGCATAATGGCACAATTATAATATGCAATGATTTCACATATAACTTTTAAGAAACTTCCCAAACAAAGCTCGACAGCAGAAAATGATGAAAATTTCTATTATGCTTCAGCAAAAATATGGAAAGGAAATATGGAAAATAACTCAGTTTGTTATTTTGTGCATGTGTATGAATGTGTTTTTGTACTATTTTTACAGATAGGCAAAAAAAAATTCAGAGATAGAAATTTATTTAAAAATTAATGCAAAGTATCATTTGATATCTAAATTAGGAATTGAGGGCAGGGGAGATGTCATCTGTATGCTAATAAAGGAAATATTTTCTCTGTTCTTTCCTTTTAAGATTGGATTTGTACAGTGGTTTGGATCTATAGTGCTTTCACTTCCTCTAGAACAGCGTTTCTCAATCTTATCAACTTTAAAATTGGTGGACTTCAATTCCCAGTATTCTCCAACTTACACACTGACTAGGGAATTCTGGGAATTGAAGTCCACCTGTGGTGACATAGAATATCAGGCAGCATAGAATGAGACCACCCATCATTCAGCCATGTACAGATTACATTGTCAAAGTTGAATTTTTCAGGACAGAGATAAAAAATATTTAACAACTCATCCACCTGTAAGGCCAATATCAAGTTTATTTATTTATTTTAAAAATTGTATGGTGTCCAAACTCTCAAAATATGTTCATAGATGATGAACATAATGTACAAACAAAACAAGACAAACAACAAATACATTTTAAAAATTGTCCTAAAGGCACTTTTTTCAGGAGGCAACTCGACGTGTTTTTTTCTTTGAAGACATTTTGCTTCTCATCCAGGAAGCTTCTTCAGCTTTGACAGGACAGTGGGGACTGGAAGGATTTATATTCCTTGCAGACAGCTGGTCATTTGCATCCTTTTAGAAGATTGTTGAAGCACTTGGAGATTTATCTGTGTCCTCAGGGTCACCTGAGCAGTGCTTCTGATCCTGTAGTCTGCAATTTTTATCTGGAAATCAATTTCTACTTTCACACCATTCAAATGGTGTCCAACCCAAATAACTGAAAATCTGTAGAGATTCTCAGTTATCCAGGTCATGAGATGCTTTTTCAGGAGGCAACTGGACTTTTTTATTTTTTATTTTATTTTATTTTATTTTATTTTATTTTATTTTATTTTATTTTATTTTATTTTATTTTATTTTATTTTATTTTATTTTATTTTATTTTATTTTATTTTATTTTATTTTATTTTATTTTATTTTATTCTCTCTCTCTCTCTCCCTCCCTCCCTCCCTCCCTCCCTCCCTCCCTCCCTCCCTCTCTCTCTCTCTCTCTCTCTCTCTCTCTCTCTCTCTCCTCTCTCTCTCTCTCTTTCTCTCTTTCTTTCTTTCTAAGACAAAAATATCTGTTAGATTGCTTTTCCAAATTGGGATAATCAGGGAAAGTTACAGTGTCTGTGTTGAGAGCTGCAGGATTGATCTCAGTGCTGGTACTTCTTTTGAATGCAACCTCTTACTACAAATGTAACTTCCTATTAAAGGTATACCTCTTCTTATTAAAGGCGTACCTCTTCACAATAGCTTTATGTATGCTTTTACTTTTAATTATTTTTTAATTATAATTATTTAAATTTATTGGCTGCCCAATTCCAGGGGCTTTTAATGTTTTCCTTTTTTCATGTTCTGTTTAATAATCTTCTACAAGTGATCATCCATCACTTGTATTTTTGACTTTAAATCTCTGCCCCTGAAATTTATAATAATGGAAAGTAGCATACAAATATGTTAAATAAGTGATTCAATCTTGCCCTTGTGACACTACAAATGAATTCTAATGTTCCATTTGACTACATTCAAAGCCATAATGTTCAAATAATTAAAATTCCAATTCTTTAGTCAGAATTGTCAGTGTAGAACACATAGGAGCAGTTTTAGCTGAGTTTTAACTATGTTACAGAAAAACAAATGTTAAGCCCTTGTGATTATCATGGTAATTGTCTGCAAGTTTATCCTTTTCGTCTGATGTACTATAGCTTATCCCATCAAATGTCCACCTTTCACTGGCCTAGCATATCTTGTGACATGGAAGTAACATGGTTTAACGATTCCAATGCTGTTGATTATGTCTATGGGGATTCTGTTACTTATATTACTCCGATATCTCTGCTCCAGAGATAGAAAATATGGTCTGCAGTCAGGATTTCTATTATTGTCTGGGTGGAATAATGAAACGGTATCCTTTCCTAGGAAATTCACAGCATTATTTCTAGGATCTGCATTGCAGAATGAGATGATGCAGTGTCTCCACATTTCATTCATGAGATTATTCACAAAGCAAACTTCCCTCAAGAATAAGCAAAAACAATCCCTTGATGTTAAAGCCACATCCTGTTGGAGCATTTCCAACCAAAACCTGGGAACTGACTATAGTAACATAGGAAAATATTGTATATTGCTGTTCACTTTAATAGACATATTCCCAGTTATTATCACAATATGATGTTATTGATTGTACTTGATACAACAAAATATACTCTATTTTTTAATATAAACTTTATTTAAAATTTAAAGAGAACATAAAAACTAATACAAACTACTACAGAATAAAGAAAAAGGGAAAGAAAAGATAAAAGAAATAGAAAAAAAGTTTCCAATTTCCTTTGCAGCAAATTATGATCTTTTATATATGGCTATAAAAAGAGCTCACTTTCTTTTATTATCAATTTTTTTCCTAATCATCAATGCTATAAGGACATTTTGTTCTCTTTGTGCAAAAAAAATCTACAACAAAGAGCAACATATAATCCAGACCAAAGATTCCAGTCCTCCTGATGGTGCCTTCAATTCTGAAAATCTACATATCTAGAAATTAGAAAACACTGCTTTAGATGGCATAGACCTATGCTCTTCTATTTTTGGCAAACAGAATGAACGTTATATTTTCACAAGGAAATTTAATTCCTCCAAATTCTGTATATATGTCCAAAGCTCAAGAGAGTGATGTCAAATATCACAGCTTTCCATGCTGGAAAAAGAAGTTAGAGAAATAGTAACATATTTTTTTGGAGGGGAGGGTTAAACAATGCATAATCAAACTTCTGAATTTGCAGAATTTTCTTAGTTGCATACTAAATTTATTAACTGGATCAAAGGAAACAAGAGATGGTCATGGTTTGGTGAGGACATTAATTTGAGTTTCCTATCACCCTTTAATATTATTCAACCTTCCATCCTTTGGTTAAATGATTTTAGCCCAGATTGTTGGGGACAATATGCTGATGTTTGTAAACTGCTTAGAGAGGGCTGCATGTACTGTTAAGCAGTACATAAATGTAAATGTGTATGGAGATTCTCAGTCATCCAAGTCATAGTTGTCCCAAAGATGTTTTTTTCCAGAGGCAACTGGACTTCCTTGTTTTTCTTTGGTGATGTTTCACTTCTAATCCAAGAAACTTCTTCATCTCTGACTGGACGATGAGGAATGAAAATGTTAAGTTCTGTGCATGGGTGCAAGGATGGAGACGAGCCAGTGAAACAGTGAACTTCAAACTCTTTATTTACATGTGAAAACAGCTCAGCTCAATGGCCACGATGGGACCCTTTATATAGGCAACTCTTAACTTATTTAACCAATGAAAACACAGGGAGCGCTAGCTCCATTAACCTATGGGAGAGGCTCATTAATAGCCAATCAGATTCTCCTGAATGGACCAATCCAATGTCGCTATAATTGGCCAATCAGAAGTGCAGGGCCAGAACCCTGCACTTTGCTTCAAGCTCTTAATGATCTTTATTAAGTATTTATTGATTCAAAACACCCCTTCCCCCTGGGTTCCATTTAAGGGGTGCAGTCACGTACTCTTTGAGGTAGGCAGGTTGTTTCGATTGTCTATTAGATTTTCATTGTCCTCCCGGTATTTGGCTACAGTCTTGTTGGGGTAGGATGTTATCTGGTGAAGAGGGTGCCTCCCATTCTGCATTTGAGTTTTCATCGTCGCTACTGCTCTCGGCATCTCTTTGAGGCGAGGCCACCCCCATTCCGGATCCATCATGTGCTGCCTCTGAGCGGTCATTACTACTGCTTAAACTTTCTGCCGCTTCGAATTCAGCTTCCTCACTATCTCCTCCCCCCTCGGTTTGGAAATCAGGAGGCTCGGAGATCCCCCACTGTAGCCTTGAACGCAGCTGATCAATATGGCACTTCCAAATTCTATCATCGCGACATTTCACGCGGTACGATCTAGGGCCGGTTACTTGTACTATAGTTACCTCGACCCACAACGGATCACCCGAAAAGTTCCTAGCGAAAACCAAATCACCTACCTGGAAATTGCAACATTTCCCGCTGGAACCGTGTGGTTTTTCAGGTTCATATGATGGATGTAGAGGTGGGAGCGGAGCTTCCATCCCATTAATAACTCAGCGGGAATTTTATTGGTGACGCTGTGAGGAGTGATATGCTACAAAAGGAGTATCCGGTTGATCTTGTCTTCTATATCGCCATAGTCCATTTTATGCAAGATTTTCTTGATGAATTGTACCATGCGCTCAGCCCTTCCGTTGGCTGCAGGATGCACTGGCGAAGTTAGTGCATGGCGAATACCGCAGTCCACCAGGTACTGTTCAAAGGACAGCGTGGTAAATTGAGGCCCGTTGTCATATACCAGAACATCTGGCAATCCATGTGTCGCAAAGAGTCTGTCTAGTTTCCTGATGACTGCTTCAGTCGTTGTATTCCTCATTTCATGGATTTCAAGCCAGTTCGAGTAGGCATCCACCATTAGGAAGAATGTGTGTCCCTTGGTAGGATCCGCAAAGTCCAGATGAATGCAGGACCATGGTCCCCTCGGTGTTTCCCATTCGGTTGGGGTTGCTTTCGGCGGGGCGTTGCTTACTTCCTGGCATTTGTGACAGGCTTTTACCCATGTCTCTATTTGCTTGTCAATACCCGGCCACGACGCGTAGCTTCGTGCGAGGGCTTCATACGCACGATGCTGGGGTGGCCATCGTGCAAGGTCCTTAGTATCGCTGGTCGCAACCGCTCTGGGACGACAACTCTATCACCCCAGATAATGCAGCTCTTTGGAGAAAATAGTTCCGTTTGCCAATTTTTGAATGGGGCGTAGTCGTCAGGTATTTGGTCCAACGGCCATCCCCGCTTGACCCAACTGAGGACTTGTGCTAAAATGGGGTCGCATTTCGTTTCCATCGCGATATTTCGGGCCATTAATGGCAGCATTCGAAGTGTCTCGATCTGCAGTGTTGTGACCATTGGAGCAGGGTCATCAATGGTCTCTGAAAGAGGTGCATGGCTCAATGCGTCGACGTGGGGAATGGCCTTCCCCGGGTGATGTTGCAACTTGTAATTGTATGCCGCCAAGAATTCTGACCAGCGAGTCATTCTGGGAGATAATATATATGGTGTTGGCCTATCTCCCGTGATTATTCCCAGCAAAGGTTTGTGGTCAGTGTTAGGGATAACATTGTTTACCCTAACTGGTTTAGGTAAAATAATAACTAAGTAATCATAGTTTGTATGTTAAAGTGTCTGCAACTTTAACTGTGGGATAGTAATTAAGGGAGTGGTTGTGAAAGCACTTTAAAAGAAGCAAGACGACAGCTTGCTCTCTCTCTGGCTTTGATGATCCCTGATTACTGCTTGGAATCAAGACTGCATTGCTTGAACAGGAGAGAAACAAAGGACTGATTTGTAAGTGAACTGACATAGGATATTCTGCATGGACTTTGCTAACTGAATATCCCTGAATGGACTGACTAAATGATACATGACTATTGGACTGTTATTTTGACTATGCTATGAACTCATAATGGAATAAACTATATTTTTGATAGCACAAGCGTATCTGTTATTTTTACTGTATGTTAATAAACATACAAGCTTAGCTCACTCATTTATCTGTGTGCCTATCTGACTAACGCTGCACATTCTGTTTAGCTTGTCTCCCTAACCCTGGTTGGGGAAAACCAGGCTTAACACTGGTTATGGGCCCAGAGGCTGCAAAGTCAGTTTAACTAGGATAAAACAGATTTATGTAAAAGTGAGAGTTTGTGTTGTTATACATTACAGTAAACAGACAGCTGTGTTTTATTAATTATAGTTTTGTATCCATATAAAGAAAACATGGCACAAGTCAATCTACAAAGTTTGTCCCTTATATCCAAGTTGGATGGAACAAACTATATATCATGGTCTATGAAATGTAGTCTGCTTCTACGAAGAGAAGGTTTGTGGAACATAATTGAAAATCCACCAAACGTAGAGGAATGGGATCCAGAGGATGAAGAAGATAAACTAAAGATAGAAGAATTTATGCATAAAAATCAACATGTTATTTGCATAATTGCTTTAACCTTAACTGACAAGCAACTTGTTTATATCCACGGAGAGAAAACGGCTGTTGGGTGTTGGCAGAAGCTGAAGAGGATTTATGTTCGAGATAATGTTGGTGCTCACATAAATCTTACACGGAAGCTTTTCAGTACGCATCTCCAGAAGAATGGTGATATGCTGAGTCATTTGAAAACTATTCAAAGCATTTTTCAAGAACTGCACGAGAAAGAGCTTATTTTCTCTGAATTACACCAAGTCTACATAATTCTATCTTCCCTTAATTAAAGTTATGATAACTACGTAACTTCCCTTGAAATATTGCCAAAGGAAAGCCTAACTTTAACTGATATAACTGGCAGATTGATTGAAGAGGCCAGAAGAAGGCTTGAAAGAAATGAGTTAAGGAGGCAGCAACCTCAAAAAGAAGATAATGAATCTCCTACTGCATATGCAATTAAAAAGTGCTTTAATTGTGGAGGAAGAGGACATTTGGCAAGATTTTGTAAAAAGGCAAAATGCCAGAACGCTTGCCAGAATACTAAAAGTTATCAAAATAAAAATAAAAATTTAGAGTTAGCCATGTATACTAACGGAGCTGTAAAAAATAATTTATGGGTGGTTGACAGTGGAGCATCCCACTGTATAACAAATGATAACAAAAATTTTATTAAAATATCCAAGAGTACACAGCAGATATTGTTAGCCAATGGCTGGAAACTGAAAGCTAAAGGTCAAGGTATAGCATATTGTTCTTTTATAAAAGAGAATGTAAAAATGTTATATGTACCACAACTTAAGTTTAATTTAATTTCAGTTAGAATTTTGGTTAAACTAGGATATGTAGTTACTTTTAAAGGAGATAACTGCATAATTGAGAAAGAAGATAAAAAAAATTACTGCATCTTTAAGAGGTGAATTATATGTGTTAAATGATGATGGTTTAAAGGTGGCTAACACAGTTTATGAAAATAAGAAACCTCATGATGAATGTATTCACTTGTTACTTCGAAGGCTAGGGCATTTAAATTTTAAAATGCTTATGAAAACTGTTGAATTATCTAAGGGAATAAGTTTGAAACCTTGTAATAAGTATTTGCAATGTAATGCCTGTAATCAAAGTAAGAGCAGGGTCACACCGGCTAATAGAGTTGATGGATTTACTACCAAAGAACCTTTAGAGGTAGTATTTGCAGATTTAATAGGTCCGAAAAAACCAAGTGTAGGAGAAGCTCATTACATACTAAGTATAATGGACCATTATTCTAGATATGGGTTTTGCTATTTAATGAAAAGCAAAACTGAAACGTATCAAAATCTCTTTAATTGGATTAAATTTGCAGAAAGAAAAACTAAAAAGAAATTAGTAACTCTTATAACAGATAATGGTACAGAATTTACAAATAATAAATTCCAGAATAGACTAAGAATGTTAGGTATTCAACATAAAAAGTCTGCACCATATAGGCCACAACATAATGCCTTTATAGAGAGAAGAGGCCAAACATTACAATCAATGGCATGAACTATGATGTCTGATTCAGGATTACCTGACAATTTGTGGGGAGAAGCAATAATGTGTGGTAATCATATATTAAATAATGTTGTTAATTCAACAACAGGTGAATTACCATTCACATTGTGGCATGGTACAAAACCTGATTTAAGTTACATGCACACATTTGGAGCACCAGCATGGGTGCATATCCCTACACAACTTAGACACAAAGGACAGCATAGAGCTAAAAGATTTTTTTTTGTAGGATATACATCTAATCATAGATCTTATAGATTCTGGGAACCAGGTACATCTAGAGTTTACACCAGTGCTAGTGCAAAATTCCTAGAACATGTAGGATGGAATAGAATAGAGCAAGATTTAAATAATGAAGTAATTATTGAACCCTACAAAAGGTAGAAAGATCAGATTAGTTTTAAGAAGAGTCCAATTAAAGAAGAAGTCCATGAAGAGCAAATAGGACCAGAACAAGAGGAAACAGTTGATCAGGAAGAGTTAGATAATCAAGAAGAGTTAATAAGTCCACCTGTAAGTCCTGTAATACCTAGACGTACTACACTTATAACTAGACCACCTGATAGGTATCAAGCAAGTATAGTTTGCCAAGTAACTAAAGTTCCAACTAGTGTAGATGAACTTAAGATGTATCCTGCTAAGGATCAGGAGAATTGGCAAAAGGCAATGGAAAAAGAACTAAATTCATTAAAGGTAATGAAAGTTTATGAAGATGCTAAATTTCCTCCAGGAGAAAAATCCATTGGGTGCAAATGGATATTTAAAGTAAAAACTGGAAATGATGGGACTGTTACCCATAAGGCTAGGTTGGTAGCTCAAGGATTTAATCAAACTGCATCTGATTACGATGAAGTTTTTGCACCAAGTCTTAAAGCAACATCTTTAAGAGCAGCATTAGTGTGGGCAGCTAAGAAAAACTATGTCATTAACCATTTAGATGTAGAAACTGCCTATCTGCGTGCACTATTGCAGCACACTATATATTTAAGAAAACCAGTAGGTATAAAAGACAATAAAGTAAATAGTAATGATTGTTGGAAACTCAAAAAGAGTCTTTACGGGTTGAAACAATCTGGGTTTGAGTAGAACCAATATATTGTGAAAGAGTTAAACAATATAGGTTTTAAATCTGGTTTAGCAGATCCATGTGTGTTTAAAAGAGAAAATAATGGAACGGTGTCATTGTTATTATTTACAGATGATATTGCTTTGATAACTAAGACTAATAATGAAGCTAATGAGATTATATCATTATTAGCCAAAAAGATAAAATTAAAACATTTAGGTGAAATTAAAAAGTATCTAGGATTGACAATTAACAAAACAAAAAATGGTTTTAAGATATCTCAAGAAGATAAAATTTGCCAATTAATTAAAACGTTTAAAATGGAACTTTGTAAACCGGCAAAGACTCCAATGAGTCAAGAAGTTTGCCAAACTTATGATCAAAGTCCGAAATTTGATAAGTCCATATATCAATCTTTGATTGGCAGCTTATCATATATAAGCAATTGGTCTAGGCCAGATATAGCTTTTAGTGTAAATCAGCTGGCACGTTTTAATTCGGATCCACATCAATGTCATTGGCAATCATTAAAGAGAATTTTAAGATTTTAAGAATTTTAAGGAACAATGAACCATGCATTGTATATAGAACCAAAGGGTGATTTGAGTCTTGGTGCCTATGCAGATGCAAGTTGTGCAACTGATATAAACACTAGAAAATCAACATCTGGGATGGCTGTATTATTTGGTAAGACACTAATAGGGTGGAGGTCAATCAGACAACAGCATATCAGTTTGTCCACAATGGAAGCGGAATTTTCATGTCTGTCATTACTATGCACTGACTTAATTTTGTACAAACAGTTATTATTAGACATGGGTATAACTGTAAAAGATTCCATTATTGTGTACGAGGATAACCAAGCAGCTATAAAGTTAGCTACTAGTATTGCTGTAAAAACTAGATCAAAGCATACTGATTTAAGATACTTAAATGGTAGAGAATCTGTAAAGAATGGGCTAATTAAATTGGAATACTGCATGACGGAAGAAAACATTGCAGACCAATTTACAAAAGCTCAAAAAGTAAGCAAGTTTAAAGAAAGTTGTTACTACTATGATTTAGAATAGAATAGAATGCCTTTTTATTGTCACTATCCACATGTACAATTTGCATTATACGCATACACAGTGAGATTAGAGCAACTCGTCGTTCAGTGCAGACATGCATGTCAAAAAAATATACATAAGGAAATATCTAAAATATAATAAAGGAAGAATAAAATAAATAAAGTTAACAAAATAAGTACCAGCTTAGGACACTGAAAAAGACAGAAAAAAACTAGAAAAATGTACTTTATTATTGCACATAATTTGTACCTATCACAGTAGGAGTTATTGCACATGTCAGCTAACACAGTAATAATAATAATGATATTGCACAAAATTGTTCACAGTTGTCCCTGAGTATATTTACAGTGTATTTGGCAGGACTTGGAGTCAGTGCATGTGTGAGTTCAGGGTGGTTATGGCTTTGGGGAAAAAACTGTTCTTGAGGCGGTTTGTCCTTGACCTGATGCTCCTGTAGCGCCTCCCTGAGGGCAACAGGTCAAACAGTCCATAACCAGGATGGGAGCTGTCTTTTGTGATGTTCACAGCTCTGCTAAGACAGCGGGAGGAGTAGATGTCCGACAGGGAGGGGAGAGGGCAGCCGATGATCTTCTGAGCTGCTTTGACTACCCTCTGTAGTCTCTCCCTGTCTGCCATGGTGCAGTTGCCATACCACACTGTGATGCAGTATGTCAGCAGGCTTTCAATGGACGCACGGTAGAAGGTAATCAGCAGGCTGGAGTCCAGGTTGTGCTTCCTGAGCACCCGCAGGAAGTGGAGTCTCTGCTGGGCCTTCTTGATGACTGCCGTGATGTTTTCCGTCCAGGAGATTTTGTCAGCAATGATGACACCCAGAAACCGGAAGGTGTGGATCCTCTCCACCTGCTCTCCATCGATGTAGAGGGGAGCCAGGTCGGTGTTGTGCCTCCTGAAGTCCACAATGAGTTCCTTAGTTTTCTTGGTGTTCAGAACTAAGTTGTTGTCTGAACACCAAGCTGTCAACATCAGGACCTCCTTCCTGTAGGCTGCCTCGTCTCCCTTCGAGATGAGTCCGACCACTGTGGTGTCATCAGCGAACTTCACAATGAGGTTGCTGTCATGCTGTGGACTGCAGTCGTGGGTGTAGAGGCAGTACAGGAGTGGGCTCAGCACACAGCCCTGTGGGGAGCCAGTGCTCAGTGTGCGTGTGGAGGAGAGGTGGGGGCCAAGCCTCACAGTCTGGGGCCGGTCGCTTAGAAAGTCCTTTATCCAGGCACATGTGAGGGGGGGCAGACCTAATGTGTCCAGTTTTTTGGTCAGTATTCCTGGGATGATTGTGTTAAAGGCAGAGCTGTAGTCCACAAAGAGCATCCGGACATAGCTCTGCTGCTGCTCCAGGTGGTTCAGCGCAGCGTGCAGAGCTATGGCTATGGCATCCTCTGTAGACCGGTTTGTGCGGTAGGCGAACTGGTGGGGGTCGAAATCCGGAGGGAGATGATTGATGATGTGCCGGAGCACCAGCCTCTCAAAGCACTTCATGATTACAGGAGTGAGCGCCACTGGACGGTAATCATTGAGGCTGGAGATGGAAGATTTCTTCAGCACAGGGATGATTGTGGCAGATTTCAGACAGGATGGTATAACTGCCTGGGCCAGGGAGAGGTTGAAGATGTCTTTGAAGATGGAGGCGAGCTGGGGGGCACATGCCCTGAGCACCTTGCCAGGAACTCCATCTGGACCAGCTGCCTTCCTGGGGTTCACTGCACGGAGCACCCGTCTGACGTCGTCCTCCGTCACAGAGAGTGTACTGGGTGGAGTGGTGGAGCTGGATGTGGTTGGAGGTGGGAGTAGGGCTGGTGCGGCTGTATGCTGTTGTGGAACTTCAAAGCGAGCAAAGAAGTTGTTCAGCTCCTCTGCTAGCGCTGCACTCAGGTGTTCTGTTGTCACATGACAGCCCCTGTGGTTAGTGATGTCATGTATGCCCTTCCACACCTCCCGTGTGTTGTGGCTGGACAGGTGGGACTCTATGCTCCTCCTGTGGTCCATCTTGGCTTTTATGATCCCCCTCCTCAGGTCGGCTCGGGCGGCTGTGTACAGAACTCTGTCACCTGACCTGAAGGCTGCGTCGCAGGCTTTAAGGAGTCTGCGGACTTGGGTGGTCATCCAGGGTTTCTGATTTGGGAAAACCCGGATGTTTTTGTCTACAGTCACATTTCCGATACAGAACTTGATGTAGTCCAGCACCGTACTCGTGTGCGTTTCCAGCTCCTGGTGTTGAAACGTATTCCAGTCTGTCTGCTCAAAGCAGTCTTGTAATCTGCTGAGTGCATCCTCAGGCCAGGTCGTTACAGTCTTTGTAATGGGCCTGCCACTGCGTCTGAGGGAGGTGTAGGCTGGGGATAACAGGAGGGAGAGATGGTCTGAATGCCCGAGGTGGGGGAGGGGTATAGCTCTGTATGCATGTTTGATGTTGGTATAAACATGATCCAGAGTGTTTTCTCCCCTCGTGGCACACTTGACATGCTGGTAGAATTTCGGGAGTACAGTTTTCAGATTGGCCTTATTGAAGTCTCCTGCAATGACGTGAACACCATCAGGGTGGGCCTGCTGCTGTTCGTTTGTGGTGTTCAGCAGGAGAGAGAGTGCCTTGTCTGTGTTTGCGTCGGGTGGGATGTACACCGCCGTAACAATCACAACGGTTAGCTCTCTCGGTAGAAAAAAAGGCCGGCATCTTACAGACATGTACTCGAGATCAGGGGAACAGTGATTGTCTATAATTGTCCCGTTGTTGCACCAGTTCTCATGTACGTAGATACAGAGCCCCCCTCCTCTGCTCTTACCAGAGTCCTTCGTTCTATCCCAGTGTAGAAGAGTGCGGCCTGCTAGCTGCATGCTAGCGTCAGGTATCCCGGGATGTAGCCAGGTTTCGGTGATTACCATAACGCAGCAGTCTCGAACATAGCGGTTGCCAGCGAGTTGTAGATTTAAATAGTCCGTTTTATGTACCAGGGATCTGGCGTTGGCGAGATACAGGCTCGGAAGAGGTGGCTTGTATGGATGTTTCCTCAGCCTTAATATAACACCAGACCTGCAGCCTCGCCTCTGCTTCCTCTCCCTCCTCCGTCTGCGCCGCCTCCTAGTCCCGACAACAATCCACGGAGAGCCCGCTGGTCTCGCTATCTCGTCGGGGATGTTATGTGTGCGGTGAAAGACACTCGAAACAGACGTCTGGTGTTGGTTTCCTATACCTATGATGTCCGATCGTGTGTAGAGTTGGTTCGTAGAACCGATAGTCCACAGGTAAACGAGAAAGACGTATACAAACAACAAAAAAGAGCACCGAACAGGAGAGCCATAAGCCGCTGCGTCCATGCGCGCCGCCATTATAAAAACAAATTTAAAGATGTAAATAGTTATATTTATTATTATTTCCTAAAAGGGGAGAATGTTAGGGATAACATTGTTTACCCTAACTGGTTTAGGTAAAATAATAACTAAGTAATCATAGTTTGTATGTTAAAGTGTCTGCAACTTTAACTGTGGGATAGTAATTAAGGGAGTGGTTGTGAAAGCACTTTAAAAGAAGCAAGACGACAGCTTGCTCTCTCTCTGGCTTTGATGATCCCTGATTACTGCTTGGAATCAAGACTGCATTGCTCGAATGGGAGAGAAACAAAGGACTGATTTGTAAGTGAACTGACATAGGATATTCTGCATGGACTTTGCTAACTGAATATCCCTGAATGGACTGACTAAATGATACATGACTATTGGACTGTTATTTTGACTATGCTATGAACTCATAATGGAATAAACTATATTTTTGATAGCACAAGCGTATCTGTTATTTTTACTGTATGTTAATAAACATACAAGCTTAGCTCACTCATTTATCTGTGTGCCTATCTGACTAACGCTGCACATTCTGTTTAGCTTGTCTCCCTAACCCTGGTTGGGGAAAACCAGGCTTAACAGTCAGTCACTTTGGTAAAGGCTCGGCCATACACATATTCATGAAATCTCTTAACTGCGGATATTATAGCAAGGGCCTCCTTATCAATTTGACTGGAGTTGCGTTCTGTTTTTGATAGCATCTTTGAGAAATAGGCAACAGGGGCTTCATTACCGTTTGGCAAAACGTAGCTTAAAATAGCGCCCACGCCGAATGGGGATGCATCACACGTGATCGTTAAAGACAAAGTCTCGTTATACTGCATCAGAACAGCATCAGAAGTCAATAAATTTTTTACATGTTGAAACGCCTGTTCTTCTCTGTGTCCCCATACCTAGGTTGCTTTTTTGTCCAATAAACGATGTAGGGGCTCAGCTACGGTTGCTTTGTGAGGCAGGAAAACATTATAAAAATTGATAAGACCCAGAAAAGCCTGGAGGTCAGCCTTGTTCCGGGGTTTTGGGGTGTTCTTGATTGCCCTGAGTTTGTTATTGGTGGGGTGGATGCCTCGACTATCAATTAAATATCCCAAAAATTCTACACGATCCGTACATAAATAACACTTGTTCTTTTTAACTTTGAGACCAGAGTCGTTAAATCTCTGGAGAACCAACCTCAGGTGTTCCTTTTGTATTTTCTGAGTTGGGGCTGCGATTAACACATCATCAAAATATGGGACAACACCTTTTATCCCTTGTAATAGCCTTTCCATCAAGCTCTGAAAGATTCCCGGGGCTACGCTCACTCCGAACTGGAGTCGTTTACATTTAAACGCACCTCTGTGCGTAACGATTGTTTGGGCCTCTGCCATTTTTTTGTCAACAGACAGTTGTTGGTATGCCTGGGCTAAGTCTAGTTTAGCGAAGACTTTTCCGCCCCCCAGGGAATGGAGGAGGTGTTGCACCACCGGTACCGGGTAAGCGTTTTGTTGAAGGGCGTGGTTCAGGATGGCTCGGTAGTCCCCACAAATTCTTATTGATCCATCCGGTTTGATGGGTGTTACGATTGGGGTTTCCCAGGGAGAGTGATCGGTTGGTTCTAACACACCCTGAGCTTTTAATTTATCAAGTTGCTCATCAATCTTTGGTTTAAGGGCAAATGGAACTCGACGAGGCTTAAGACGGATGGGAGCTATTTTAGGATTGAGGTTAAATGATATCGGGGTCCCCTTGTACTCGGCTAATTTTTCTGCGAAGATGTCCTGGAATCTGTGGACAAGATCTTCTTCCCAATTGCTGCTGCCTAATAGTTACAAAGCATGACAATGTAAGTAGATTAATAGGTACCACTTCAGTGGGAAAATAACAGTGTTCCTTGCACCTTTAGTGTATAGCCATGCTGGCCACATGACCATGGGAATTGTCTTTGGACAATGCTAGCTTCCTTGAGATCTAATGTACTGAAGCAATCCAGCACTGGAAAAAAGGCCTTCCTAATTTAACTTCACCTGGGTAATTTTATTCAATAATTTTATAAAAATTCTGACCCAATGCCTGCCTCCTATCCCCTTTGTGAGAGTACTGCTGTAGATTTTCCACTTAATTTCTATTGAGAGGACTAATAGGTGTAGCATGTTGCAAGAGTGACTGATAAGCTACTTTTGTGTTTCCTGAATTACAATTCACTGTCATATTTCAGATGTATATATCTGTCACTTTCTGTGCTTCACAAGAAGTCAAAATAAATTTCCTTCAGCAAGCTTGAAATGCTTAGATGTTGACATTCCCTTGTGGAAAAGCACTAAACATGAACAAAACATATCAAATTAAAGTCTTCCAGACTGAAATAATACACTTCAGATATCAAGTAAATTTACCAATAACTAGAACTGTTTTCTGAAGCATCAGGTTTTTCTCTCAGCTGGCAAAATACATGAATTCTGAATCACTTACAGTTCAAGTTACTGGGAGATAATTGTTAAATGAGCATTTTTAAAAATCTGGGAACTTTTTTAAAAATAATTGAACAATTCTCAGCTAAAAGCTCTTACTATAAAGCAGCTTTTAACATTTCAGAGCTTTTAGAGCATTTATTTGTGGCATACTGAAATAATTGTAGTAATAGCAATAGTAGATGCTCCTGTGCACATAGGAAAAAAATTTCTTTCCAATGTTTTTGACTTTCTTCTTACTCCAATGGGACATCACAACCTACAAGTTTTATGGAATGTTCTGTTCCCCATTTTTTCAGTCTTTTTCCCTTTAATTTTTCTTTGGCTGGTGTCCATATAATTGCAGTTTTGGCCTGGCACTGCTTTGGAAGATGTAAAACATGTCACCAAATTGCATCTTCCATTTTACCATTCTGTCCTGACATGAGAAACATCTTCGTAAGATGTCAATGTCAATAGCTCATTCCCTATAAATAACATTAAAGATCTTTTGTAGCCAGCAATGATGGGAGTCACTTATTCCTTGTGCTATTTGATGCATCATTTTTATGTTTCATTGGTACATATTAGAATTAGACCAACAAGCAAATGGAGATGTTTCGGATGGATCCCAATGAAGAGTCAGAAAATATCTGATACTAGTTTGTAACCATATCATTTGTTATAATTCCATGGGAAAAAAACTGGACAAGTATAACAAATGAATCCATATTTATTATTAATAAATAAATGGTCAGCAAGCTGTGGTCTGATAACAGATATGACTTTTTTGCCCCATTACGTTTCCTCTGTATAAAATCTACAGTGTTCTTTGGAGTTTTTGGGCTCCATATAGTATAGTTTCTGCATCTGGCCACAATGGCGCCATTGTATTGCAGGCTAATTCTGCTGACTGCCAATTGTCAGCAGTTCAAATTTAACCAGGCTCAAGGTTAACTCAGCCTTACCAAGTTAAAGGTTGACTCAGCCTTCCATCATTCTGAGGCTGGTAAAATGAGGATCCAGATTATTGGGGACAATGTGCTGACTCTGTAAACCACTTACAGGAGCTCTAAAGCCCTGTGAAGTGGTATATAAGTCTAAATTCTAAATGCTGACCAAAATTCAGACACAAGCTTTATCAGCCCTATTTGCTTAAATTGTTTGTTTCTGGTTAAAAAGAGAAAAGTAATTGCCGAAGTTGGCAATTAAGCAATTATCATTGATTCAAAAGAACACCCTTAAATTATAGAAATATCTTAGTACCTTAGAGTGTCATCTATAGTTTGAAATCTGATTAGATAATATCAGGATTCATATGAATGCTTTCTTTTCTTACATTTCCTCATTCTGAAAAAAGGAAGGGAGGGACGAAGGAAGGAAAGACTGTATTTGTGAGGGGGGGATGTTAGTGGAATTATATTATGGGTTTAGAATTTAAAATTTAGAATACAACTTACAACTAGTACTACATCAAGGACCTGTATAATGCACGAGTCAAAAAGAGGGCTGTGAAAATATTTACAGACAGCTCACATCTCAGACATAAACTGTTTCAACTCCTTCCCTCAAAACGATGCTATAGAACACTACGCACCAGAACAACTAGACACAAGGACACTTTTTTCCTGAAAGCCATCACTCTGCTAAACAAATAATTCCCTCAACATTGTTCAACTATCTACAAGGTCTGCACTACTATTACTGTTAATCTTCTCATAACCCCTTTTCACTTATCCCCTCCCACTTGTGACTGTATGACTGTAACTTTGTCGCTTGTATCCTTACGATTTATATGGACTGTTTCCTAGTATGATTTGATTGCTTATTGTACCCTATGACTATCATTAAATGCTGTACTTTATGATTCTTGACTCTTGATGAATTTATCTTTTCTTTTATGTACAATGAGAGCATTTGTACCAAGACAAATTCCTTGTCTATCCAATCACACTTGGCCAATAAAGAATTCTATTCTATTCTATTCTAAATTTGATATTTTTTCCTGCCTCCTGCAAAGTATCCCACTGATTCTTTTGTTCATACTCTAAAATGCTTAGACTGCATCTTAGTTGTCCTAAAAATAATATATGTATAATCAATGAGTATAGGAATTATGGTAATAGCGATCAATGAATATCTATGCTTACAGAAATTACAATAACTACAATAGCTATGCAAACACTAATATGCATGGATGGTTTTGTGCAATCTGTGTCTAGATCCCAGGCAGCATAGGTTATGATTGTTTAAAGCTGACTTTCAACTGCTAACTATTTACTAACTTGCCAGCAAAGAACTCAGGTTTGTTCCAACTCTTGGCAGGTTGCCATGTGTGCTGTGGGAATTACATTCATTTTCTTAATGCTTCTGATTTTTCTCCTCTGTAATTCCAGGATAATAATGCAGTACAGGCAGTCCTTGTTTAGCAATGGTAATTGAAATCGGCAACTCTGACACTAAGCAATAGAATCATAAAACAAAACTATGATGACCTGTCATAAGTCCTCTTTGTTGAGCAATATTGTAACTTCCAATGATTGCTGAATGAATGGTCATTCAATGAGGATTATCTATAGGTAGTCCTTGATTTACAACAGTTAGTGATTGTTCAAAGATACAATGGTATTGAAAAAAGTAACTAATTACTGCTTTTCACACTTACAACTTTACAGTATTCCCTTGAATATATAATCAGAATTCAGACACTTGGCAACATTTATGATGGCTTCAGTGTCCCATGTCATGTGATCATCTTTTGACAAACAAAATCCACGGGGAAGCCAGAACACTTCTTGTAGCAGGCTGATAATATTTCTGAATCCTGGGTGTAGCAAGGAAGTTGTGTGAGCTTCATCACTTGAAACTTTCAAGAAGAGATTTGACTGCCATTTGTCAGGAATGGTGTTGGGTTTCCTTCTTGGGGATAGGGTTGGACTAGATGACCTACAACGTCCCTTCCAACTGTTAATACGTAAATCTGGTGTGTGACTTTGGATCTCCTGTTCAGGAAAGTTAAATGGTACCAATAAAGGAGAATATTTGTAGCTCTGGTTTGAAACGAGGAGTCCTTGATGCTCTGTGAACTTGATTGTTTACTTGCAGATATTTCACTTGCTAAACAAGATCACATTTACCGAGTTTGAGTAATGAAATTTCTGCAAGAAAATCAAGTTCAGAAAGCACTAAGTATCAGGTGCAAGAAATCAGGAACCAGGATAGAATTAAAAAAGCATGAGTTTATTTCATGCTAGCTTTTGCACACTAACTTGGTCTGTTAATGGTCAGGACAAATTGGTGCCAGCTAATTGATTTCAAGAAGGGCTGAACTTAAATTTCTTATAAAGACTCCAAATTGTGTTTTACCCAATCTTTGGGATTGGCCTTTTCTTCTATTGCCAAATGTGGGCCAGATGTGTCATGTGCTGGACCCCCCCCCCCAGTTTAGCAAAGGGGGAAAAGTCCAATATATCACATGATGCTGTCAAAACTATGCAAGTTTGACATCCCTGTCCTAAACCCTCAAAGTTAAATGGGCACAGTTTACGTTGTTATTTATAAAATGCCAAATAAGAGATGGGTTGTTCTAGATAATCTACAAAGTTGTTTAAAATGTAGAAAGTTTCTAACACATTTAAAACTTACTGTTAATAGTAATATTTATGAGTCACACTTCATTGTTTAAACAATCCCAGAGTATGAATACAATTCAATTAAGAGTAAAAATATAATTAAAAATACTTAATTAAAAAAAACCTGTTCCAATAGGGACCAAAATGAATACATTAGGGAAAACTCTAAAATATATACTTAAAATGGTGAATCCCTTAAGGGTTTATGAGGACAAGACATTAATACTATTCAGATGAAAACACTGAGGTGTAACTGTTAATCAAAAGAAAAAGATTCCTATTAAACTGATGTCTAAAGTTTATACAAGCCTAATTTAACAGAGAGAATTTCCAGAATGGAGAATTCCACCACTGTAGTTAAAAGGAAAGTCTTAAGTCATGGTCCATCTCTGGGGATTTGATAGACACATGTATGTAGTTTCACTTATATTTATGTAGTTTGAGGGGCTCCTGCAAAGAAAAGGGATCAAACTATTTTCCAAAGCACCTGAAGGCAAGACAAGAAACAATGGATGAAAACTAACCAAGGAGAGAAACAACTTAGAATTAAATTCTTTTTTTTTAAATAAAATTTTATTGAGTTTTAACAAAACAAACAGAACATCTTATTTGAGTACAGCATCATTCTGGGTTATCACATTTCCATACAAACACAATTTCATATGCATATTCATCTTATGTGTTCAACTTCATATCTTATTACTCTTTTTCCAACTTCTCACTATTTCTCCCTTTACTTCTCTTAATTTTCTTTTATGGTTATCTCATTTTCTTCTTATTCAATTGTATTTCTTTTACCTAAATTTCTATATTTTTTTATTCATTGTACTTATACTTTCATCTGTCTTGTTTACAATTTCATATGTTTTCCTCCAACATTCTTAAGAAGCAAAATTCCCCCTATGATTGCCAATCGGAGTACAATAAGACTTAAATCTTATTGTTATTATCATATGAAATCTCATTAAACATTAAATTTGTGCATTCTAAAATTATAACATTCAAATTCCTAATATCTATTTTATATCATGTAGATCTCATCATTCAGACTCTGCTTGGTACTTCCGCTTGAAAATGTAAGAAGAAAAATCCTAAAAACATAGCAAAAACAATATATATATACATATATACAAGCGTACGTACGTACGTATGTATATGTATATGTGTGTGTGTATATATATATATATATATATATATATATATATATATATATATATATATATATATATATATATATATATATATATATATTCAAAGGAAAGAAAGATTTGCTCTTCGGGAAAGTTTTTATTTTTTGTTCAGAATTTTCGGATTTGTTATCTCAAGTCCGTCTTCAGTGAACTGTTAGATGGAGATGTGTCCAGGAAGGAGCTTTGGTCGTTATTTTTATCGTTGGTGTCAGCGTTCTGTGGATTGGCAGCACGGGCATCATCGCGTGATTGACTTGTCAGTTGTTTGGATGCGAGTTGGTTTGTTTTTTGATGTTGTTGATCCAATTATCAGTAAACTATATATATATATATATATATATGTCTGGCATTCAGCTTTGTTCGGGTATTTTCCCACGTCATAATAGTGGTGCTTTTAAAGTTGTAGCAACGTTTCAGCAGAATCTCATCTGCCATCATCAGGCTTCTGCATAGTGTTTGTCTGTGAGTCAGACTTTTACAGTGGTTTCAGATTTAAATTTGGGGCAGCCTATTGCTGTGTCAGAATGGTTTTTTCTTCCTCCTGATTGGTTGAGAGTCTTGGTCTGTGTTTATTGGTCTTGGAGTTTGCTGTGTTCTGCTACTAATATCTTCTGTCTGTTTTTTTTTTTTTGGGGGGGGGGGCTCTTTTTGTATCTTGATTGGCTGGCAACATTGTGTTACTTTATTGGAGGCCTTTAGTGCAGCTTGGCTTCGGGTAAATGGACGGCTATCATTAGTTAGGAAGCTGGGTTTCATCTGGGTGCCTGGTTGGGGTGTGTTTGAGCTGGAGGTATCAGGGGGGATCTGTTTGTGCCCAAGTGTTTGCCTGGCTTGTGGTGTGGAGATTTTTTTGTTTGTGAGTGCAGGCTTCCAAATGATTGACAGCCTGGTGGAATTATCTCTTCTGTTCATGCTTTCTGGTCTTTTTTCAATCTCTATGGCTTCTCTGATGATTCTGTGGCTGGGATTTTCTATGGTGGCTAGGGTTTTGGTGCCATTGAAGTTGATGTTATGACCTGTGGCTTCCATGTGTTGGACGAGTGAGGAAGTGTGTTCCAGCTTTTTGACTGCATTTTTGTGTTCATCCAGGTGGGTGCTTATTCTTTTATTGGTCTGTCCAATGTATGTGGCCGGGCATGATGCACAGGGGACTTCGTATATGCCTTGGTTTTCCAGGTTTTCCAAATTTAAATCTGAAACCACTGTAAAAGTCTGACTCACAGATGAACACTATACAGAAGCCTGATAATGGCAGATGAGATTCTGCTGAAACATTGCTACAACTTTAAAAGAACAACTACAATGACAGGGAAAATACCTGAACAAAGCTGAATGCCATATATATATATATATTATTCAGCTTTGTCCGGCTAGTTTCCCACGTCATTGTAGTTGTGCTTTTAAAGTTGTAGCAACATTTCGACAGAATCTCATCTGCCATTATTTCCTCCCCGTAGAGGTCTGATATTTGTTTTCTTAAGTTTTCGTGAGTACTTACATGTATGGTATTCAGCTTTGTTTGGGTATTTTCCCACGTCATTGTAGTTGTGCTTTTAAAGTTGTAGCAATGTTTCAGCAGATCAGATTCTGCTGAAAAGTTGCTACAACTTTAAAAGCACAACTACAATGACGTGGGAAAATACCCAAACAAAGCTGAATACTATACATGTAGGTACCCACGAAAACGTAAGAATATATATATATATATATATATATATATATATATATATATATATATATATATATATATATTTTTTTTTTTCTGAGGTTCTCGCGGGTACTTGTATGTGGATCTTTGGTTATTCGGGTTTTCTCCCGCGTAAGATTGGAAGTATCTGGGCAACGTTTCGATGAAGTCTCATTCATCATCTTCAGGCTTGGTCTTCAGCTCTGTGCTTCTCAGAGTGATGTGAGCTTGCAGCTGCTTCTTCCTTTTAACTGCTCCTGGGGGTGTGACTTGATTGGCTGGGGGCTTGGCTGTGTTCTGATTGGATGGGGGGCTGTTCTCATTGGTTGGGGGTTTGGCTGTGTTCTGATTGGTTGGGGGGTTGGCTGTGTTCTGATTGGCTGGAGGCGTGTTCTGTTCAGGTGGGGGCTTGATTGTGCTCAGGTTAGTCTTAGTTGCTGGAAGGTTTGAGCTGGTGAGCTGTGATCTTGCTGTTTGGCTTCGAGTTCGTGGTCGTGCTGCATCTTCATGGTGGGGGTCAGTTCGCTTCATGTATGGCTCAGAGGGGTTTGAGGTGGGTAGTGATGCAGCTGCAGTGCGGCTTCTGGTCCGTGGTCGTGTTTCATCTTCTGTGTGGGTGTGAGTCTGCTTTCTATGTGGAAGTGTGGTGGTGGCATCTTGTGTGGCTATCAGGGGTGTGGGTCTGGTGTCATTCTTCCTGTTAGGTACGCGTCTGTTCATGAGGGCGGGTTTCCAAATGGCTGGTAGGCGGCAGGCATCATCTTGTTTATTCATGCTGTGTGGGCGTTTTTCTATCTCTATGGCTTCTCTGATGATTCTGCTGCTGAAGTGTTCGGTTTTGGCGATAGTTCTGGTATTTTTAAAGTCAATCTCATGTCCTGTGGCTTTGAGGTGTTGGACCAGGGAAGAGGTCGGTTCTTCCTTTTTGATTGAATTCTTATGTTCTTCAATGCGTGCACCTATTCTTCTGTTAGTCTGTCCAATGTATGTGGTGGGGCAGGCAGTGCAAGGGATTTCGTATACTCCTTGATTTTCTAACTCGATTCTGTCCTTAGGGTTTCTTAGGATGGTGGATATCTTTCTGTTTGTGCAGAATGCTGTCTTAATGTTGTGTTTTTGGAGGATCTTGCTGATTTTGTCCTTAGTGCCATTTGTATATGGGAGGAGGGCTTTGCCATTCTCTTGTTCTTTGTCTTGGATTTTGGCTGGGGTTTCTTTTTGGATTAGGTGGGTGATCTTCTTTCTTTGGAATCCATTGGCTGTCAGTACGCCGGTGAGAGTGTGTAGTTCGGTCTCTAGGTGTTGTTCGTCGGCTAAGCATTTTGTTCTGGAGATGAGTGTCTCGGCTACAGAATTGATCTGTGCTGAGTGGTGGTGTGAGAGTGCGTGTAGATAGCGGTTTGTATGTGTTTTCTTCTGGTAGATGGTGTGTCCTAGGGAGCCATTGGATTTTTTGTATACCAAGACATCTAGGAAGGGAAGTTGGTTGTTAGCTTCTGTTTCCATGGTGAATTGTATTTTGGGGTGTTGGCTGTTGAGGTGTGTGAGGAAGTTGTTCAGTTTTTCTTTCCCATGTGGCCAGATTATGAAGGTGTCATCTACGTATCTGAGCCAGAGTTTGGGTTTGTGATCATATTTTTCTAGAGCTTGTGTTTCAAAGTGTTCCATGTAGAGGTTAGCGATGACAGGTGAGAGGGGTGATCCCATGGGTGCTCCTTCTATTTGTTAATCCTACCAGCAGACAAGGGAAACGCGACAGTGGTTATGAACACATCTGACTACCAATCCAAGTTAACCAACCTACTCCAAGACCCCACATACAAACCCCTAAAGACAGACCCCACCACCTACCTAGAAAAAACCACCAGATCCAAAATAAAAGCCTCCCCCATCAGTGAAGAAATCCAGCAAAGAATCATACCCAGAGAGAAATCATCCAGATGCCCTAAACTTTATGGTCTCCCCAAGATACACAAAGAAGGAACCCCACTTAGACCAATAGTCAGCTCCATAGGCTCACCTCTACAAAACCTAGCCAAATTTCTCACCAAACAACTACAGCCCTATGCAGAATCCATCAACTCACACATAAGAAACTCATTCCAGTTCATCGAGATCATAAAGAAACAAAACTTACAACCCAGTGACCTACTAGTGAGCTTCGATGTCATATCCCTCTTCACCCAAGTGCCAATAAAAGAAGCCTTGACAGCCATCCAAAACAAATACAACCCCCCCAAGCATATCCTAGATCTGACCAACCACTGCCTATCCAATACATACTTCACCTACAACGGACAAAAATACAAACAAATAGAAGGAGCACCCATGGGATCACCCCTCTCACCTGTCATCGCTAACCTCTACATGGAACACTTTGAAACACAAGCTCTAGAAAAATATGATCACAAACCCAAACTCTGGCTCAGATACGTAGATGACACCTTCATAATCTGGCCACACGGGAAAGAAAAACTGAACAACTTCCTCACACACCTCAACAGCCAACACCCCAAAATACAATTCACCATGGAAACAGAAGCTAACAACCAACTTCCCTTCCTAGATGTCTTGGTATACAAAAAATCCAATGGCTCCCTAGGACACACCATCTACCAGAAGAAAACACATACAAACCGCTATCTACACGCACTCTCACACCACCACCCAGCACAGATCAATTCTGTAGCCGAGACACTCATCTCCAGAACAAAATGCTTAGCCGACGAACAACACCTAGAGACCGAACTACACACTCTCACCGGCGTGCTGACAGCCAATGGATTCCAAAGAAAGAAGATCACCCACCTAATCCAAAAAGAAACCCCAGCCAAAATCCAAGACAAAGAACAAGAGAATGGCAAAGCCCTCCTCCCATATATAAAAGGCACTACGGACAAAATCAGCAAGATCCTCCAAAAACACAACATTAAGACAGCATTCTGCACAAACAGAAAGATATCCACCATCCTAAGAAACCCTAAGGACAGAATCGAGTTAGAAAATCAAGGAGTATACGAAATCCCTTGCACTGCCTGCCCCACCACATACATTGGACAGATTAACAGAAGAATAGGTGCACGCATTGAAGAACATAAGAACTCAATCAAAAAGGAAGAACCGACCTCTTCCCTGGTCCAACACCTCAAAGCCACAGGACATGAGATTGACTTTAAAAATACCAGAACTATCGCCAAAACCGAACACTTCAGCAGCAGAATCATCAGAGAAGCCATAGAGATAGAAAAACGCCCACACAGCATGAATAAACGAGATGATGCCTGCCGCCTACCAGCCATTTGGAAACCCGCCCTCATGAACAGACGCGTACCTAACAGGAAGAATGACACCAGACCCACACCCCTGATAGCCACACAAGATGCCACCACCACACTTCCACGTAGAAAGCAGACTCACACCCACACAGAAGATGAAACACGACCACGGACCAGAAGCCGCACTGCAGCTGCATCACTACCCACCTCAAACCCCTCTGAGCCATACATGAAGCGAACTGACCCCCACCATGAAGATGCAGCACGACCACGAACTCGAAGCCAAACAGCAAGATCACAGCTCACCAGCTCAAACCTTCCAGCAACTAAGACTAACCTGAGCACAATCAAGCCCCCACCTGAACAGAACACGCCTCCAGCCAATCAGAACACAGCCAACCCCCCAACCAATCAGAACACAGCCAAACCCCCAACCAATGAGAACACCCCCCCATCCAATCAGAACACAGCCAAGCCCCCAGCCAATCAAGTCACACCCCCAGGAGCAGTTAAAAGGAAGAAGCAGCTGCAAGCTCACATCACTCTGAGAAGCACAGAGCTGAAGACCAAGCCTGAAGATGATGAATGAGACTTCATCGAAACGTTGCCCAGATACTTCCAATCTTACGCGGGAGAAAACCCGAATAACCAAAGATCTATATATATATATATATATTTATATATATATATTAGTAAACAAAATAGTTATTCAAAATCATTCTAGTACTGGTATGAATCTTGTATATATTTCACATTTATTTTCAGTATCTATCAACCTTTGAGAACAATTGAAATGTTTCCCTCCTTTCTTCATTATTACTTAACTGTTAATAAGCATACCATTGGATAGTCATACGGTTTTATCCTATAAATTATTTACTATTAATAAGCAAAATAATTATTCAGATTCATTCTAATAACTGATATAAATTTCCTTATAAATCTTTCAGATTTCTTTTTAATATTTTATCAATCTTTAGAAACAATTGCAGTTTCCCTCTCTTCTTCATTATTGCATTAATTATAAATAAACATACCATTACATAACAATACAGTTTTATCTCATAGATTATTTACATATTTCATTTCTAATTCATTACAGTATTCTACTGTCACAACACTATCTTTTGTACCTTTGCAGAATCCTCACTTTTAACTTAATTTAACCATTGTCTCTGTGTGTTCTAGCTGAGCAAATACCTTTAATCCTAGTAGGTTTCCCCCTTTTCTTTATTTCCTGTTTTTGTCCCTCATAAGTTCTTTCCCTTTCTTTCTTTCCCCCCTTTTTCTCATCCCTTTTTTATACCCTTCTCTCTCTAATTTTCTCTTCTGTAGTTTTCTCTTGTGCTTCTCCTTGCTTTTATACTTCTTTTTCAGACTATTTTTCTTTTTAGCTGTTCCCTTTGATCTCAAACTTTTAACTCCTTTCCCCCTTTTTCCTCTTATTACCACACTTTGCATTATTTGATCATTGAAAATGGCTTCTTCTTTGTCCCGCCCTTCTTCTTGCTCTTGAAGCTTTTCCTTTTGCTTTTCATAGTTCAGGATCTCCATTTCACGAAATTCAAATACGAAGCCAAGGGATCTTCATCCCCTTTCTGCATCTTCTTTCTGTTTTTTAAGACTCATCTTCAATTCCTCCAGGAGTGATGGCATTTTGAACAACCACTCAATTGACTTTAAGAAAAAACAGAAAAAGAAAGAAAAAACCAATGCCAAAAACTTTTTTTAAAAATCATTAAATGATCCCAGACTGTTCCTTCTTGTTTCTTTCTTTTCCTTTTCCTTTCCATGGGTTACTGTATCTTTTAATAAGATTTCAGTTACAATGTATCCTTGGGAGTCTTTTCAAAGTTTCACTGTTAATCCTCTTTATTTTTCCAGGTGGCACTCCATTTTCCCATTATTCCAAGTCACACCCTTTTGCCTCCACTCTTCTTTTTAGGGCTTTAAAATGACCAAGAAAAAATCTCCATTCTCCTTTTGACACTTAGATTTCAGCTTAAGGTTGCCTATTAGTGTCAAAATAGATTAATATAAATTTCTTTCCATACCATTTGTAATTGTCAATATAAAGGTAAAAAAAAGGGGGGTTTTAACCTCCTTTTCTCTCTCCTTTGCCACTTAAAGATCTTTCAGAAGTATTCCTCTAGGTGCTTTTTTTTTTTTGAAAAGAATTTTATTAATTTTCTACAAACAAACAAGACAAACAAAACATTAAAACATCAACTCTCATATGTACATCCAGTGTGTCAGTTGGTTCATCAGTTTTGTGCATTCATTTTGTAGTCTCAATTACAATTATGTTACATAACAACTCATATTGTCAATCCAAACTTATACATCCTAATATCACTAAAAAAAAAGAAATTTTTGACTATACTTTTAATCATTCATGCTTTATGAGATAACAATTACTTTAACCAGTTTATTCTGTAACAAATCATATAATCATACCAAATCAATTCTAAAAAACCCTTTATAAATATAGTGTCAAATAACAAAGGCAAGTAAAACAAAATAAAGATATTCCTTACTATTTAGCATTCTAAATATTCTATTATCGTATTTTATCATCTAGCCATTGATAAAAAAGATCCCAAATTTCATAAAATTGTTTCTCCTCTTGCTCTCTAATTTCAAATCTACTCATCTCAGCACATTCCAATATTTTCTTAATAATTTCTTCCTATAATAGTATTTTCTCATTCTTCTCAATTTTTAGCAAATACAATCCTAGCCGCTGTTAATATATTTACAATCAGGTATTTCAAATCTTTACTATATGTATCAGGTAAAATTCCCAATAAGAAGATCTCTGATTTCAAGTCTATGTGTTTCTTTGTCATTTTTTCCAACCACATGCGAATTTTAGTCCAATATTTTCTAGCGTCCTCACAAGTCCACCACATATGATAATATGAGCCAGGTATCTGATGACATTTCCAGCATTTTTCAGATTTGTTCTTAAACATTCTTGCTATTCTTGTCGGGGGAAAGTGCCACCTGTAAAACATCTTATATAAGTTTTCTTTATATGCTGTTGACATTGTCATATTATAATTTTGAAAACACAATTTTTGCCATTTCTCTAGATCAATCCCATATCCAAAATTTTTCCCCAAACAATCATAGTTTCTTTAACTTGTTCTTCCTCTAATTTAATTCCCAGAAAATAACCATATAATTTTTTAATCACCTTCTCATCAGTACCCATCAAGATCTTATCTAAATCAATCTGCTTATCATAGAATCCCTCCATTTTAGAATCTTCATCATACCTTGAATGTATTTGCGCATATGAAAACCAATTCAACCTTATACCTTGTTCCTCTAAGTTTTGGATCGATTTAAGTTCACCCTTTTCATCCAATAGTTCCCCATATCTAACTGTTTGTTCCTTCTTATAAATCATAGGATAGGAAAATGCTTCAATAGTTGATAACTAAACTGGAATTTTCAAATAACATTGTCTTTTTATCTTCTCCCAGTTTAACCACAAAGACTCCCGTATATAATGTCTTCTAAAATAACCCTGTGTTTTAGTTCCCTTATACCATAAAAAAGCATGCCAGCCCAACAGCAAATCTTGCCCTTCTAATGTCAACAATCTATGCTTTCTTAATGTTATCCATTCTTTGACCGACATCAAACTTGCAGCTTGATAATACAATTCCCAATTAGACAGGCCAGAACCTCCTCTAATTCTAGCGTCTTGCTAGGTACTTTTAGATTCAAGGTACCTTGCTTAGATGTTCTCTGTTGTTTAGCCTGATGTGTCCTGCTTTCTTCTTTGTCTTCCTCCTGCACATTCTTATTTAGTTGGGTTCTTCTTTGAGAAGAACCATTTCTGACCACCGCTGCAACTGCTTTCGGGGAAGGGAGTTTAGACCAGCCAAGGAAGAGAGATGCAGCTCCCCTCCACTTAGCTAGCAATCTCCCCCCTCTTCAGGGTGGTTTCAGCCTTGAATCCAAAAGATCAGGGCGCTAAAGCGGTGAGCACAGATCAAAACTGCGCATGATTGCGGATTTCGGTCTATTGCTGAAGAGACCCAAACTGGAAGACCGCAGAATTAAATTCTAACTGTCAGGGAATTAAAATGTCCTGATAGTTAGAACCAGTGGAATCAGTGGAACAGCTTGCCTTCAATAGTTGTGGATGCTCCATCACTGGAGGCTTTCAAAAGGAGACTAGACAACCTATTGTTTAGTCTCCTGCTTTTGCAGGGGGTTGGACTAGAAGACCTTCAAGGTCCCTTCTAACTCTATTATTCTGTGTTCTATGTTTCCTTGGTAGCAATTAAATCCATTTTTGTGAGATTAATGTTTCTTTTCCAGTTTCAGATTATAGGTAATCCTTGGTTTACAATCAAAATGGGGGAAGAATTTCTATTACTAAGTAAGGTAGTTGTTAAGTGAATCACGCCTATTTTTATGATTCTTCCCATTGTTATTAAATGAATCATTTCATGCAATCATTAAGTGAATCACATGATCATTAAGCAAAATCAGGTTTCCCCTTGATTTTGATGTTGGAAAGGTAGCGAATGGTGATCACATAACCTTAGTAGGCTGCAGCCATTGCAAATATATGGGTTGCCAAACACCTGATTTTTTCCCCATGATTGTAGGGATGCTGTGATAGTTATTAATGTGAGGATGATCATAATTTTTTTTTCAGTGCTGTTGTAAATTCAGGCACTAAATGGTTGTAAGTCAAGGGCAATCTGTATGGGGTTAATAAAAGCTATCCCTGGGCACAATATTTATACTTGATGGTTTTATCAGAAATGCACATGAAGATTCTTAAAGTTTGATTAAATAATAGCTAGTGATCAATATGTACAGGAAAAACAAAATATAAGCATATATCTTATCCATTCTGATAACCATTTGCTAATAAGCCACTGATGTATGCTGAATAACTGTAGAAAAATACTGTCTCATACATTGTTCGATGCAATTTGCCAGCACAACTGAATTAATAGAATTGTAACTATTACATTGATAACATCTCAATTTCTAATTATGTGCTAATTATCCTCTAAGCTTTTTGACTTTTGCTATTCCATTCCAAGTATGAAGTTTTGTACCTTTAATGTTCTTTTATTATCTGTTTCCTTAATCGCCTTGAAGAAATCTGTACTCAGACATTGGTTATTGGTTTTATTTAAATACATTTTTGTGGGCTTTTTAAAATGGAGATTCTTTGCCTCAGAAAAGTGAAATGATTGGAAATTAGTCATTGCTAGTGGCTCTGGTTCATCCCATTGAGAAGAATTTATGATCATTTTAATCCTCTGGAAAAAAATAAAGATAATGAAAGGAAAAATTAAATTCCCTTTAATAATAGAAAGACCTCAAAGCACAAAGAAAATGGACCAAAAAGAGGGGAAAGGCAGGTGAAATTTATTTCTTAATAAGTACAAAGTGATGCTTTGTGCATACTAATAACAATAGTTAAGCACAGTGGAAGGGAGAAAGAAAGAGAGAGAAAGAGTATTAGAGAGAGAGAGAGAGAGAGAGACACAGAGAGTTATTTGAAATATTACTGATAAAAATAATATAAAAAGGATTTATTCTGCTCAGACTGGCTCTGGACTTGAGATAGTTCTTGACTTCAATGTCATAAGTGACAGGTATAAGAAAACAATTTGCTCTATTGCTTAGCCTGGAGAAGAAAAGATTAAAAGGAGTCTCCGTAGTAGAGTTCAGATTTCTGAAGGGCTGTCAGAATAAGACACAACAACTGGGTACACTGCATAAGAAGATATCAGATGAAAAATTATAGAGAATTGGTGGGACTGACTATTGTATTTAGTATTTTTATTTAGTATTTATTTGATTTGTCAATCTCTTACAAGATACAGGTATAAGAATAAATATACTTAGACATTTTTAAGAAAAATAAAAAACAATAGGACAGGGATGGTAGGCACGATTGGTGCGCTTATGCATGCCCCCTAAAGGCCTCTTAGGAAAGAGGTGAGGTCAATAGTAGACAGTCTAAGGTTAAAGTTTTGGGGGTTTGGAGAAAAAAGCCATAGTCAGGAAGAGTATTCCAAACACTGACCACTCTGTTGCTGAAGTCGTATTTTCTGCAGTCAGGTTTGGCGTGGTTAACCTTGAGTTTGTATCTATTGTGTGCTCTTGTATTGTTATGATTGAAGCTGAGGTATTCATTTGCAAATAGGACATTGCAATGTATGATTTTATATACGATATTTAGATTGGACCGGAGGCAGTGTAGTTCTAGTTTTCTAGGTCTAGAGTTTCAAGTCTGGTGTGGCATAAGGTATTCTACAATGAGTAAAGGAGTGGAGAACTCTTCTTGTGAAATATTTCTGGCCTTTTTCAATTGTGTTAATATCAGATACATGATATGGGTTCCAGACTGATGAGCTGTATTCAAGTATATGTCTAGCAAATATTTTGTATGCTCTAGTTAATAGTGTGATATTACCAGAGAAGAAGCTACATAGGATTAGGTTAACAACTCTTAATGCCTTTTTGGCTATGAAGTTACAGTGGGCTCTAGCACTTAGATCATTAGAGATGAGTACTCCAAGGTCCTTGACAGAGTTTGGACCATCAACAAGGTCTTCACGATTTAGCTTGTATTTTATTTTCTGATTTTTTTCTGCCAATATGTAAGACAGAGCATTTATTTGTTGAGATTTGAAGTTGCCATTTGATTGACTATTCTGATATACAGTCAAGGTCTTTTTGGAGGGTAGTAGTATTGTCTGTGGTGTTGAATAGCTTTACATCATCAGCGAAGAGAACACAGTTCTCTTAATATCATCACAGAGGTCATTTATGTAGAGTATGAAGAGAGTTGGTCCTAGAACACTGCCTTGGGGGACACCACTGTTGACAGGTACAGAATTTGATAGGACGCTCCCAATTTTGACTATTTGTTGTCTGTTTGACGGGAATGCTTCTATCCAGTTATGCAGGTATCCAGGGTTACCATAAGACCTTAGTTTTAGTAGTAGTTTGTTGTGTACCACTGAATCAAAGGCTTTACAGAAGTCTATGTAGATTGCATCTATTGCTTTGCCCTGATCGAGTTGTGTAGTCCATATGTTTTTGCAGTGTAAGAGTTGTAGATTACAGGATAGTTTTTTTTCTGAAACCAAATTGTTTATTAGAGAGTAGGTTGTTTGTCTCTAAGTGGAGGATAATGGATTGGTTAATAATTGATTCCATGACTTTACAGGTGACGCAGCATAAGGAGATTGGTCTGTAATTTTCAACTAGGCTGGGGTCTCCTTTTTTGAAGATGGGGATGACTGTGCCTTGTGACCATAGGTTAGGCAAGGAGCTGGTCCTGAAAGATTTTTCAAAGATTATGCTTAGAGGTTTGCTATGGCAGTGGATAGCTTTTTTAAGAAGTAGGCACATATTCCGTCTGGTCCAATAGATAGGGATGATTTTAGATTGTGCAGTGTTTTTTCAACAATATCTTCTGTAAAATCAATATGCACTAGATCATTGTAGTTGTCTGTAGTTCGACTAGGAAGTACTGGGTTTGATCTATTGCTGTTTACAAATACTGAGCCAAAGAATGTGTTAAAGATGTTTGCTTTGATGGTATCGTCATTGCAATCTTTATCATTAGGTCCTTTCAGGGGTGGGATGGACCTTGAGTCTTTTAGTATGTTGTTTACAAAATTGTAGAAAGCAGGGTGGAATTTGTGTGTAGAAGGTTTTTCTCTTGTTTAATGTGATAATTAGTGCATTCAGTTTGTATCTGGTGCATAGATTTTTGAATCAGCTTCTGAAGTTGGCAATGTGACCAGATTTGTTTTTTTGCCAAAGTGATCTCTTTGTGGATTGAAGTTTCCTTATTGTTATGGGTCATCTGTTTTTCCTGGTTTGGGGAGTTGTTATTGGTACACATAGATTGATGGCTCTTTTGATTTCTAGTAAGAATATGTTGCAATGGTCTTCAACAGTATTGCATCCAATGAATAGAAATTGCCAATCAAGGGAAGAGAGATCGTTGATTATAAGATCATAGTTTCCTTTTTTGAAGTTATAATTGGGGATTCCATCGTTGTGATGATTTTTATGTGAACGTATGTTGAGACAAAAGTCAATCATGTTGTGGTCACTGTTGGAAAAGGGTTCTTTAATTTGTATTCCGTAAATTGAATTCAAACTATTGCAGAAGATGAGATCAAGGCAGTTGTTAAGCCTAGTATTGTTGGTTACTAGTTGTTCTAGTCCCAGATTTGTAACAGCATTGTAGAAGTTTGCATGTATGGGTTCAGTTGTATATTTGTTTAGGGTCCAGTTAATATGAGGTAGATTGAAGTCACCAAGAAAGATAAAAGTGTGGGCAGGATGCTGCCCATGTTAGTAGTGTATTTAGCTTGTTTACATGTTTGATACCATAATCAGGGGCTCTGCAACATAGTAAGAACTGAAATGTGATATTTAAGGTCAGTTCACAGATAATGGTCTCAAGAAGAGCAAGTTCTTGGGTAACTTGGATGTTTTTTAGATGTAAGGACTTTTTATAGAAGATAGTAACACCACCTCCTCTATGGATTTCACGATCAGATTGGTAAACATGATAGTCTCTTACTGAAGGGAGAGATGCATTGAGCCATGTTTCTCAGACAAATATGATGTCGAATTTAGCTGTATTTAGTAATAGGAGAAATTCAGGTATTTTATTTACAAGGCTCCTTGCATTGAGTAGCTTGCATTTAAGCCAGTTGTAGTTTGAATTGAAGTATTTGGGGGCATGCATGCCTAGTCTTGGGTAATAGTGGATTGGTTGAAGAAGGTTTGGATGCTGAGTTGTGGGTTGTGTGACTTACTTTTGATACAGTCTGCACAGTAATCAATATATAGGTCCTTCTCTCAATTGTCTAGATGATTTATGACTTCTGTGCATAGTATACGGGAGTGGGTACATTGCTGTAAGGTTAGGTCAGGATGAGATCGGAGGTTTTTATGGTTGGTGTTGTTTTTGATGAGTGAATTTATAGTATAAATGAATTTATGTTTGTTTAATTTTTGCAAATGACTTTGCAGAAGCGTGGGGCCACAGAGCCATCTCTGTTTTTGAGCTCTCGGCCAATGCGAGAAATGTCAGGTATTTCATCAGGTGAGATGGTTGATGCTTGATAGTCACTGATGATGTTGTGGACAATTGTGATATCATCATTGTTATTGATGTCTTCTGGACCAAATAAGATGGCATTAGGGTGCTTTCGTTCGCGCTCGACAACTTCTCTGATGAAGATTGGGATATCATTATTTGTTGGATTTATGGTTCTTTGTGGATTAGGTTGCAGTTGATGGTTTGTAGCTATTGGATTAGGTTGCAGTTGTTGCTTTGTAGCTATTGGATGTTCAGGCTTTTGTGTTGTGTCTTCTTCTTTTTTTCAGGGTTAGTTAATCTTTCATTTAAAGTGTCCAGAAAGAGTGCTTTATCAAGTGGAAGAAAGGCTGGCTTGCCACCTATAATTGTTGCTATAATATTTTATTATTATTACATTATATTTTTATCCCAACTTTATTATTATTTTTAAATAAATAACTCAAAGCAATTAAAATACCTAATACTCCTTCTGCTCAAAACTGTGCTGTAGGTTGGGCTGAAAAAAAGTGATTCACCAAAGTCCAAACTGCTTTCTTGAGTAAAGTGGGATTAGAACTCACAGTCTTCTGATGATTAATGCCCAAGTCATCCAGCTGGCTTTCATGCCTAGCACTCAAAATATCTTGGTTTATAATATGGTGCCTTAAATACTACGCCAAACTGATGGATGATATGCATGCTTATTTAGGGCTTAGAATTCATTTTTCCTTCTAATGACTCATAATACTGTAGAGAGAGCTGATGAAATGAACTTCTAGCCAAATGGATAGGCAATGAAGCAATCAGTTTGACCATATACTCAGTAGACATTGCATGCCAGGCTCTAATTATGTTCTCATGCACTGTTGTATCAAAACATTTGTCTGAGTGGGCATCAGGTAGCATTAGTGCAGTGTGACAAATGACTATGATAGAGTCCTGGATACTAGCTATCCTGCACCTTGGAAGTTGATATATCAACTTTAAGTTGCTAGCTTGGGCATTTATTCAATGCCAGAGCTGAAGTATGATCCATCAGTCAAGATGATGAGTCTCGGTTTTGCAGGACTGGTTGTGGTGAGAGCATTTCTTCATTTTCTCAAGTGGCAGCATGAAATTGTCCCCAAGTGAATCCCTCATCCTATTATTCCATTTTAGAATTTCCCTTTTTAAAAACTGAGTTCAAGACATAATTTGCACAGATAAATGCAAGCCAGCAGTTAGCACAGCACAAAACTTGATTCAAATTAACCAAATAATCAAACACAAAGGGGAATGTATTATTCCTTGGAGGCCAGATTCTGTGTAGTACTGAATAACCTAAGTTTAAACCAATGTCAGCAATATTTGATGGTCCCTGGCAATGCGGAGTGGCCCTAGAGGGCTTCAGCATATTGCCAAATGTTCTATCTCATATCTTTCCCTAACCAACTTAATTAAATCTCTTATTTCATTTCTAACATTGCAAAGCCAGAAAAACCGGAATCTTTCCTGAACGCTAAAGAAATGCTCAAACAAGTATTGGAAGCAAAATAGACTCATTAAAGGCATGCAGTAATCCATCACACTGCAGTACACAATGGTTTCCTTGACTTAACCTGGTTACCAAATTAACTCACTTGGGGAGTGATACAATATATTAAACAAATATTTTTTAAATGATCTATCTTCACACAACATACTATAACCACTCAAAAGCAAATGAAAGTTAACACTAATGAAATTTAGTATGCTGCATGACTATTCAGTGGCAGTTCTGAAGGCCACAATGAGATTAGAAGTAAACTGAAATAAAGCTACCAATGCCAACATCTAGACAAAAAGATAATAATTGATAATATACAGTAGTTCATGTCCAAGTCCATTCTGAAGGTTATACTTCTCATGCAAGAAGCTTCTTCAGTACATTCTTCTCATCCAAGAAGCTTTTCAAAACTAAAGAAGCTTATTTGATAAAAAGCAAAATATCTCCATGACTAAGGTGACTAAGAATTTCTAGACACCTAAAAAAAGGATGTTGATTTAGTATATTTAGAAGATAATTTTTTAGCTCAGTGTTAATCTGTGGGGCTCTCGGTGCTCTCTGGGATAGTTGTTTTATTTGCAGATGCTCCACTATCCAACTAATAACATCATTAGTGCATAGTTGATGTTATCTAGTTGGGTAATTAACTGTCTACAGAAAAGCAGCTAAGCTCAGATAGCACAAAGGACTACTTAGTGCACTTTCTTGGTCAATAGACACACTAGAAATTTTGAGATTGGGTCATGGTGGTTTCAGAAAAAAACTATGTGGAATGTCCCTGATAGTTACCATGGCAGCTGTCACCAAACATAAACCTACCAGAAGTTGAACTGATAACATTGCTCCCTGCCATCTCTTTTCAAGTCCTCCACCTTTGTATCTTACTTATTTCTTTTGCTTACATACTTTACTAGGCCCATGAATTACTTTCAAGCCCTTGAGGTGAAGCTAGACAACATGTCTGTTTTCCAGTTTCCTATAGTTTGTGTACTATATAAGAATAACAAGGACATGACTTCCATAAATAATGATGAAGTTGAATGATGGGTCCTGTCCTCTTCACAATAAATCTTATTTAATCTCTATTATGGCTATTAATGATTATTACTTTTTTTGTAAGTCAGTGAAATAGGAAAATTGGAATAATGCTCAGTACTATAAAGTATCAGATATGTATACTTAAATGTCATTTTCAGAATGAACAGCGGTAAACCTGTGGATATGTTGTCAATAACCAGCAACAGTGGAAGAATGCTGTTCATGAATTTTAGAGGAAAAAAAAAGTCTTCTGAGGAAAAGAAGAAGGTGGAGTATATCAAGTGGTATGCAAACAATAGCAATAATGACACAAGATAATATTGATGGCTCTTATTAAATGAATGCTTGGAAGTCATCATAATTAGCATACCCTCCCATTAAATCCATCCATCCATCAATTTTTCCTTACTCCACCCACATAGAAATTCCACCTCTGTAATTTCCTCCATTGGTCTCTACCACATGCATCAGAGACAGAGGAATGCATTATTTCGTCTGTCTTGGCTCATATCTGATTAAGCAGAGGTTGCTAAATGCACAATATTGCATGGTTAATGCAGGAAAAGGTTTAGACTTTTGTACACTTTCCATCTTTGCACCAAAATCCTTGCATTGTGCTCAATGTTCATTTGGTAGGGGCTGGTTCTACACTTTCTTAGAAGCAACCAAGATTAACTTCATATATCTCAAATGCTAGTCAGTGAGATAAAATATTTTGGTGTCAAAGGGTCACAGCAATTAATGCCATCAATTGAATAAGGATCTGTGGGTCCTGAAAGTTTTTTTAAACCTTTTTTTCTGTTAGTTGGGGCTAGGTATTTTTCTTTTCAAGCCTTATAGGATTATATTTATTTACAGTGTATTCATTTTACGCAAAATGAAATTGGCAATCTGTGAAAATCAGATGGGACTGAAGACTGGAAATTTGGAAAAGGCATAATCTGGATCTGTGATTCAAGAAGTGAAGGCAATTGAATTGATATGGGCTGATTTGAGATTTGAATTCTAATCCTAAGAAATTCAGTAGGTTCATAGATAATAATAAGGAAATTCACTGAGATCATAGACCAGGGGTCTTCAAATTTGACATCTTTGTGGACTTCAACTCTCAGTCCAGATATGATTCCACTCCAGTCATGTTAACTCAGGAATTCTGGGAATTGATGTCCACAAGTCTTAAACTTGCCAAGTTTGAAGATCCTTGTCATAGACTATCAAATCACCTGCAACAACTCTCCTGGTCTCTTTTTTTTTCTATATGTTTTTGCCTCCCTCTCTCTCTTTCAGAATGGAATAAAAACAGCAGCAATGGTTGATCTTTAGACAGTCTAGTCAAGTGTCATTGCAATATCTTCAGGGTTCCTAAAGTAATTTCTACAAATGCTTCTTGTACATCTTTTAATGCAGAGATAGCAGGCATGAGAAACAAAAAGCACAGCAGCTCCCATGTTGTTTGTAGAAAAAACTAGTTGTGTTAAAACAATAGATAAAGAATTCCCTTTCAACTTAAACTCATTGAAAAAACATTTAAAATTAGAATGTTTATTTTTATACTTATTTTTCTCAACTATCAAATTTTAGCATGGCATTAAAAATGAGCATTACCTTGTCTCTTCTTTTAATGTGATGCCCTTGTTACTTTTGTTCACTGGGTTTCCTGGAATGTCAAAACAATTTGCACAGCTGGTTGTCCAAAGATGGTGGCTTGCTGCTAATTAGTAGAAGCAGCAGAAACTGAATGGCACACAGATACACATATGTTGGCAAGGCATAAAAAAGAGAACAAATGGCATTCATAACTCCATTACTCCATTACTCCATTCCTCTTCCTTGAAAATATGTTAACTATTAGAGTCACCATCTATTGTCTTCATTAGTAACTTATAACATCTCCTAGAGACATCCGCATTGTTGTATCAAAATGACTTTAATGAGGATAAGCTTTATATTACTTTAATGATAACTATGAAGATACTAGCAGTTGCTTGTGGAAAATGGCCTGTTAGCTAACTTCTTTTCACTCATTGCCAAGAGAGTTTAATGTGTTTCATTCAATTTGAAAGTATTGATTTGACACAAGAGGGCATGCCTGTGGCTTTGCTCCACATTTGGAAGGCTTCTCACTGGGTGGTCGAATGCATCAAGAAAGACACCAGGCTGGTTCTATCTCGGGTGAGCTGCCCCAATCACGAGCTCGGGAACCTCTTTTATTAAAAACACACAGTAATATGTCACAAGCGGTGAACTCTATCCAATCATTATGTTACATGAGTAGAAATATTAGTGGACACATAGTAGCATCAAATCACAGTGTTATATGGTCAGTTTTAGTAGGTACAAAGTAGCCAATCAACACCTGCAGTCCAGTTAGTAGCCCCTGGTGTTGTATTGCTGATTGATGTTCTTTGTTCCTGGTACATGCTTTCAGCCTACATGAAGCCTTGAGGCCTGGCATGTACTGAAACTGTTGAAGTTGATTCATTACTGCATCTCCTCTGTTTTAGTTTTATATGGAGGAAATTCTTCTGGACCTTCGTCACTGCCCATGTAAAAACTTGTGCAAGTGCACGCATCAGGGTCTTCTGAGGGTATGACTTTGTACAGAGGTTCTTTTTCCCAGAGGGCATTAACCTGTGCAGTGGCACACCTTTCAGCTAATAAAGACAGACTATTGGAGATAGTGCAAAAATTGGTAACACACATGGAAGAATAATGCATCCTGCAGCAATCATACCTATGAAACCTGCAAAAGGCATTGTCGGTGTCTCTTTTCTTGCGGGATAATGTATCATACACAGGGATGCCTAGTTCTTGCTTAATGGAGATCAGTAGGAAGAAAAAGGAAGGTCTTATCCACCCCAATACACATGATCCTTGCCAATCTGCTGGAAGGGATGGATAGGCTAAGAAACCACAAATCCAATACATGTTACTTGGGGCTGTCCAAATTTGGGAAGATGTTGTGTCATTGAGATAAGGGAGGAGGGAGGTGTTGAATTTAGCAGGTGTGGTGGTAGTATTGTCAGGTGCAGTCCAAGTCTGGTAGGAGTTATCCCATGTACCTAAGCAAAGGAGGTGTTCTACTGGAGTGGATCCATTTCAGGAAAAGCAGTTTCTACCAATTAAGTTGGTGGTAATTGTCCAGATAAGTGGATCGGAAGCTGTTCTAGCTGCTATGTTTCCTGCAGAAGACATCTTATTAAACAGTGATGGTGAGGCTTCTAAGGCTTGCCAAGCCATTGTTCTCCTGTGGTGGTTCCCCCACAGACAAAACAATTGATTATTGCAAGTTGTTTTGCAATTTTTTCTGCCATATCCATGAACAAGTTTTTTGCAATAACACTGGTATCAGGGGCTTTTTCTAATTTCTTCAAATTATTATATACCAACCAGCCTAAGGATGTTTCCTTATCTTCATATATTACTTCAGTTTTTATGATAATGTAAGTGTTTGGATCTGATCCTGTGCCATCAATCCCTATGCCATAAGTATTCAAGGCAGGGTGTTGTCTGGAGATGGTGATTTCTACCTTATTGTCTGTGGTAGATCCTGATATTTGTTTGAAATGTGACAGATGATTGCAGCCTGAGTACCCTCCCCCGGTATAATCACAGACACAAGACCAACCCGAGCACTCGACGGAACCTCTACAAGGGATGCATTGATTGGGGTTCCCTATGGCCCAGTTAATGGGCGTATGACACAAATATTTATGATTGTGGGCATATGTTGTTTTCCAGTCAGCCGACCTGCATGAATATCCTCTGGTTTAGAACAAGCAACACAAACATCAAAGATTAAAACAATTGAGTTAGTACCTTCCTTGAGCACGGTGGTGTGGTTTAGGTAATAAAGTTTTCTCTCCCCCTCAAGATCAGATCTGCCAGAGGTTCTTGGAAGTCCCGCCCATAAAGTAACGTTGAGACATACAGCCGTCTTGGGATCGTAGCAAATGGTTTTTGAGTTCTTTTTACATAGATGGTACATGGTCCCATTGTTTTGGCAAGTTTTTCCCGTAGGAAAAACGGTTGTTGGGTATGGTAGATGAGAGTTAGTTGAATGGAGCCTCTTGCGTGGCTTTGGTCAGGCAGGGGGCGCAGCCATCTGACACGCTGGTGGGGTTCTGCAATCTCTTAACCCGATGTAGAAAGGGGGTGGCCTGAACATAAATGTCAGGCTGATTTGCAAATTGTCTGTGATGATGACAAGGTGAATGGGGTCTGAGGACTGTCCAGGATTCATAAATGTTGCATATGGAATCATAGAGGTGTTGACCGGAACAATAATAAGTGGTGGCAGTAGGGCGAAGTATGAGGAGTGTAGTCCGAGGAGGGTGTTCAAAGGTGTTGATCTGGAAAGAAGCATTGCTGGAGATATGGAATCATGGCTGAGGGAGTGTCGACCATCTGAGGTAGGGGGAAAAATGTCCCCAGATGTGGTGCAGGTCAGCAGGAGGGGAGTACCTGGCATGAAGTACGTTACTCGAGACGGAATGGAGACCTTGGAGGCATGTGCGGCAAGAAGGAGGAAGAGGGTCGGCAAGATAACGGGACGAATCATGTTGATATGACTGCAGGTAGTGATTTTTCTATCTTGGGGTGATATGGTCTGACGTGTCGTCCAGGAACCCACAGGACATGATCTGGAAGCTGGATAGCTGTGTAGCCATGACCCCAGGTGAGGAGAGCAACAGGACCCTTCCAAGTAGGGTCTGGCAGTTGGCGGTAGTATACCTGTGGTTTGGGAGAATCAGGGAAAGGGGGGGAAGAAAAATGTCACTACGCTGCCGTCGTAGCAGGGGTGCCGGAGTGATTGAGGAAGTTAAGTGTATAAAGATAGAGATTAAGGGTGTCTTGCATTGCCGGGAGGCCAAGGGCTTTTTTCCCTTTGATCAAATGTCGTTCTAATGCTGTTTTTAGCGTTAGATTGGTTCTCCACCAGAGCTTGTCCTTGACTGTTAAAAGGGATCCGAATTTGGGGGTAATTTGCCACTTAGCGCAAAATTCTGACATGGCTGTGCTAGTGTACGCAGGACCATTATCGGTTTTTATTTCATTTGGGCATCCCAACGATGCAAAGGTGCGGATGCAATGGTTGATGACATGTTTGGAGGCTTCTCCTCTTTGCGGGGTTGCCATTATAAACCCTGAAAAAGTATCAATTGTGACATGCAGATACTTCCAGGGGGCAAACGGAGGAAACTGAGTAGCGTCCATCTGCCATATTTCACAGGCTTTCAACCCATGAGGATTTACCCCTAAGGGAATGGAATGGGTTTGTTGACTGCAGGTGGGGCACTGCTGTCTAATGGCTGAGGCTTCAGCCATGGTAAGGTTGAAATGTTTCATAAGAGCTTTAGTGTTTTGATAGAAGTATGAATGGCTCTCCCAAGGAGTTAATGTGTGTGAGGTCATGATACCTGCAGCCGCTTGATCAGCCACATCATTGCCTTCCTGGAGAATTCCTGGGAAAGGTTGGTGGCTGCGGATGTGTGCTACAAAGAGGGGGTGCTGACGCTGTGCAACAAGGTGTTGCAATGTAACAAAAAGAGAGAGAAGGTTTTTATCAATAGCAGGAGAGAGGTAAGAATCGTGAATAGTAGAGACTATTTGGGTAACATATAGGCTGTCTAGGATTAAGTTGAGGGGTTCGTTAAAATTCTGGAGGACTAATATGGTTGCAGCAAGCTCAGCCCTTTGTGGTGATGTTTGCACAGGGCTGGTTTTAGTGTGCCACACCCCATTCTTTTGCCAAGCGCATGCCCCTCGTTCCCTACTGCCATCAGCAAATATAGTCAAGGCGTTGACCAAAGGCCTTTGCTGATGGGAGAGGAGAAAGAGATGGGTATTGTCCGAATGATTTGAAGATGTGGATCAGCAGGTGGGTGGCAGGAAACTAGTCCAGGCCAGTCAGCTAAGGCAAACCGAATTTCCTGGGAGTTTTGGAATAGAGATTCCCATATTTGTAGCAAAAAAGGGATGAAAAGTGTGGAGACATCTATTCCCATAAGTAATTTTGCACAACTCCTGCCTTTTGTGATCAGTTGAGCCAATTGAGCTGATTTGGAAGTGATGGAGCATTGTGGCGTATGGGAAAGATGGATCCACTCTGTTAGAGATAACATTGTTTACCCTAACTGGTTTAAGTAAAATAATAAATATGTTATCATGGTTTGTTAGTTAAAGTGTCTGTAACTTTTACTGTAGGAATGTAATTAAGGGAGTGGTTGTAATAGCACCATAAAAGAAGCAAGACAACAGCAGCTTGCTCTCTCTGGCTTTATGATCCCTAATTACTGGATGAATTGAAGACTGCGTTTTTCCCTACTGGAACGGGAGAGAGAGAAGACTGATTTATTTGTAAGTGAACTGACATTGGATATTCTACATGGACTTTGCTAATTGAATATCCCTGAATGGACTGACTAAACGATACATGACTAATGGACTGTTATTTTGACTATGCTATAAACTCTAAATGGAATAAACTATATTTTGATAGCACAAGCGTATCTGTTATTTTTACTGTATGTTAACAAACATACAAACTTATCTCATTCATTTATCTGTGTGCCTATCTGACTAACGCTGCATATTCTGTTTAGCTTGTCTTCTTAACCCTGGTTGGGGAACACAGGCTTAACACTGGTTATGGGCCCAGACTTAACACCGGTTATGGGCCCAGAGGCTGCAAAGTCAGTTTAACTAGGATAAAACAGATTTATGTAAAAAGTGAGAGTTTGTGTTGTTATACGTTACAGTAAACAGACAGCTGTGTTTTATTAATTATAGTTTTATATCCATATAAAGAAAACATGGCACAAGTCAATTTACAAAGTTTGTCCCTAATATCCAAGTTGGATGGAACAAACTATGTATCATGGTCTATGAAATGTAGTCTACTTCTACGAAGAGAAGGTCTGTGGAAAATAATAAAAAACCCACCAAATGTAGAAGAATGGGATCCAGAGATTGAGGAAGATAGACAAAAGATAAATGACTTTAAGCAGAAAAATGAACAAGCTTTTTGCATAATAGGACTAACACTGTCTGACCAGCAACTTGTTCATATCCATGGAGAACAAACGGCTGTTGGGTGTTGGCAGAAGCTGAAGAGGATTTATGTTCGAGTTAATGTTGGTGCTCACATAAATCTAACACGGAAGCTTTTCAGTATGCATCTCCAGACGAATGGTGATATGCTGAGTCATTTGAATTCTATAAAAAGCATTTTTCAAGAACTGCACGAGAAAGAGCTTATTTTCTCTGAACTACACCAAGTCTACATAATTCTATCATCACTAAACGAAAGTTATGATAACTACGTTACTTCCCTTGAAGTTTTGCCTGAGGAAAGTTTAACTTTAACTGATATAACTGGCAGATTGATTGAAGAGGCAAGAAGAAGACTTGAAAGAGATCAGTTAAGGAGGGAGCAACCTCAAAAAGAAGATAATGAATCTCCTACTGCATACGCAATTAAAAAGTGTTTTAATTGTGGAGGAAGAGGACATTTGGCAAGATTTTGTAAAAAAGCAAAGTGCCAGAATGCTGGCCAGAATACAAAAAGTCATCAAAAGATAAATAAAAATTTAGAGTTAGCCATGTATATTAATGGAGCTGTAAAAAATAATTTATGGGTGGTTGACAGTGGAGCATGCCACTGTATAACAAATGATAACAAAAATTTTATTAAAATGTCCAAGAGTACACAGCAGATATCGTTAGCCAATGGCTGGAAACTGAAAGCTAAAGGTCAAGGTATAGCATATTGTTCTTTTATAAAAGAGAATGTAAAAATGTTATACGTACCACAACTTAAGTTTAATTTAATTTCAGTTAGAATTTTGGTTAAACTAGGATATGTAGTTACTTTTAAAGGAAATAACTGCATAATTGAAAAAGAAGATAAGAAAATTACTGCATCTTTAAGAGGGGAATTATATGTGTTAAATGATGATGGTTTAAAGGTGGCTAACACAGTTTATGAAAATAAGAAACTTCATGATGAATGTATTCACTTGTTACATCGAAGTCTAGGGCATTTAAATTTTAAAATGCTTAAGAGAACTGTTCAATTATCTAAAGGAATTAGTTTGAAATATTGTAATAAGTATTTGCAATGTAATGCCTGTAATCAAAGCAAAGCCAGGGTCACACCGGCTAATAGAGTTGATGGATTTACTACCAAAGAGCCTTTAGAGGTAGTATTTGCCGATTTAATAGGTCCGAAAAACCAAGTGTAGGAGGAGCTCAATACATACTAAGTATAATGGACCACTTTTCTAGATATGGGTTTTGCTATTTAATGAAGAGCAAAACTGAAACGTATCTAAATCTCTTTAATTGGATAAAATTTGCAGAAAGAAAAACTAAAAAGAAATTAGTAACTCTTATAACAGATAATGGTACAGAATTTACAAATAATAAATTCCAGAATAGACTAAGAATGTTAGGTATTCAACATAAAAAGTCTGTACCATATAGACCACAACATAATGCCTTTATAGAAAGACGAGGCCAAACACTGCAGTCAATGGCACGTAGTATGTTGTCTGATTCAGGATTACCTGACAATTTGTAGGGAGAAGCAATAATGTGTGGTAATCATATATTAAATAATGTTGTTAATTCAACAACAGGTGAATTACCATTCACACTGTGGCATGGTACAAAACCTGATTTAAGTTACATGCACACATTTGGAGCACCAGCATGGGTGCATTTCCCTTCACAACTTAGACAAAAAGGACAGCATAGAGCTAAAAGATTTTTTTTTGTAGGATATAAATCTAATCATAGATCTTATAGATTCTGGGAACCAGGTACATCTAGAGTTTACACCAGTGCTAGTGCTAAATTCCTAGAACATGTAGGATGGAATAGATTAGAGCAAGATTTAAATAATGATGTAATTATTGAACCCTACAAAATGCAAAAAGAACAGACTAGTTATAAGAAAAGTCCAATTAAAGAAGAAGTCCATGAAGAACAAATAGAATCAGAACAAGAGGAAACAGTTGATCAGGAAGAGTTAGATAATCAAGAACAGTTAATAAATGAAGGTCCACCTGTAAGTCCTGTAATACCTAGACGTACTACATGTGTAACTAGACCACCTGATAGGTATCAAGCAAGTATAGTTTGCCAAGTAACTAAAGTTCCAACTAGTATAGATGAACTTAAGATGTATCCTGCTAAGGATCAGGAGAATTGGCAAAAGGCAATGGAAAAAGAACTAAATTCATTAAAAGTAATGAAAGTATATGAAGATGCCAAATTACCTCCAGGAGAAAAATCCATTGGGTGCAAATGGATATTTAAAGTAAAAACAGGAAATGATGTTACCCATAAAGCTAGGTTGGTAGCTCAAGGATTTAATCAAACTGCATCTGATTACGATGAAGTTTTTGCACCAAGTCTTAAGGCAACATCTTTGAGAGCAGCATTAGTGTGGGCAGCTAAGAAAAACTATGTCATTAACCATTTAGATGTAGAAACTGCTTATTTGCATGCACCATTGCAGCATACTATATATTTAAAAAAGAAAATTATTATAAAAGACAATAAAGTAAATAGTAATGATTCTTGGAAACTCAAAAAGAGTCTTTACGGGTTGAAACAATCTGGCTTTGAGTGGAACCAATATATTGTGAAAGAGTTAAACAATATAGGTTTTAAATCTGGTTTAGCAGCTCCATGTGTGTTTAAAAGAGAAAATAATGGAGGTGTCATTATTGTTATTATTTACAGATGATATTGCTTTGATAACTGAGACTAATAATGAAGCTAATGAGATTATATCATTATTAACCAAAAAGATAAAATTAAAGCATTTAGGTGAAATTAAAACGTATCTAGGATTGACAATTAACAAAACAAAAAATGGATTTAAGATATCTCAAGAAGATAAAATTTGCCAATTAATTAAAACGTTTAAAATGGAACTTTGTAAACCGGCAAAGACTCCAATGAGTCAAGAAGTTTGCCAAACTTATGAAACTTATGACAATGTCAACAGCATATAAAGAAAACTTGTATAAGATGTTTTACAGGTGGCACTTTCCTCCGACAAGAATAGCAAGAATGTTTAAGAACAAATCTGAAAAATGCTGGAAATGTCATCAGATACCCGGCTCGTATTACCATATGTGGTGGACTTGTGAGGATGCTAGAAAATATTGGACTATAATTCGCATGTGGTTGGAAAAAATGACAAAGAAACATATAGATTTGAAACCGGAGATCTTCTTATTGGGAATTTTACCTGATATATATAGTAAAGATTTGAAATACCTGATTGTAAATGTATTAACAGCGGCCAGGATTGTATTTGCTAAAAATTGGAAGAATGAGAAAATACCATTACAGGAAGAAATTATTAAGAAAATATTGGAATGTGCTGAGATGAGCAGATTGACATTTGAAATTAGAGAGCAAGAAGATAAACAATTTTACGAAATTTGGGATCTTTTTTATCAATGGCTAGATGATAAAATACGATAATAGAATATTTAGAATGCTAGATAGTAAGGAATATCTTTATTTTGCTATTATTTTGCTATTTGCTATTATATTTATAAAGGATTTCTTAGGATTGATTTGATATGATTAGATGATTTGTTATAGAGTAAACTGGTTTAAAGTATTGTTAGCTCATTAAGCATGAATGATTAAAAATATAGTCAAAAACTTCTTTTTTTAGTGATATTAGGATATATAAGTTTGGATTGACAATATGAGTTGTTATATAACATAATTGTAATTGAGACTACAGAATGAATGCACAAAAATGATGAACCAAATGACACACTGGATGTACATATAAGAGTTGATGTTTTTATGTTTTGTTTGTCTTGTTTGTTTGTAGAAAATTAATAAAAACTTTTTCAAAAAAAAAAAAGAAGATAAAATTTGCCAATTAATTAAAACGTACAAAATGGAACTTTGTAAACCGGCAAAGACTCCAATGAGTCAGGAAGTTTGCCAAACTGATGATCAAAGTCCCAAATTTGATAAGTCTATATATCAATCTTTAATTGGCAGCTTATCATATATAAGCAATTGGTCTAGGCCAGATATAGCTTATAGTGTAAATCAGCTGGCACGTTTTAATTCAGATCCACATCAATGTCATTGGCAATCATTAAAAATAATTTTAAGATATCTTAAAGGAACAATGAACCATGCATTGTATATAGAACCAAAGGGTGATTTGTGTCTTAGTGCCTATGCAGATGCAAGTTGTGCAACTGACATAAACACTAGAAAATCAACATCTGGAATGGCTATATTATTTGGTAAGACACTAATAGGGTGGAGGTCAATCAGACAACAGCATATCAGCTTGTTCACGATGGAAGTGGAATTTTCATGTCTGTCATTACTATGCACTGACTTAATTCTGTACAAACAGTTATTATTAGACATGGGTGTAACTGTTAAAGATTCCATTATTGTGTACGAGGACAACCAGGCAGCCATAAAGTTAGCTACTAGTATTGCTGTAAAAACTAGATCGCATACTGATTTAAGATACTTAAATGTTAGAGAATCTGTAAAAAATGGGCTAATTAAATTGGAATACTGCATGACAGAAGAAAACATTGCAGACCAATTTACAAAAGCTCAAGGAGTAATTAAGTTTAAAGAGAGTTGTAACAAATATGATTTAAAGATGTAAATAGTTATATTATTATATTTACCTAAAAGGGGAGAATGTTAGGGATAACATTGTTTCCCTAACTGGTTTAGGTAAAATAATAAATATGTTATCATGGTTTGTTAGTTAAAGTGTCTGTAACTTTAACTGTAGGAATGTAATTAAAGGAGTGGTTGTAATAGCACCATAAAAGGAGCAAGACAACAGCAGCTTGCTCTCCCTGGCTTTATGATCCCTAATTACTGGATGAATTGAAGACTGCGTTTTTCCCTACTGGAATGGGAGAGAGAGAGGACTGATTTATTTGTAAGTGAACTGACATTGGATATTCTACACGGACTTTGCTAATTGAATATCCCTGAATGGACTGACTAAACGATACATGAATAATGGACTGTTATTTTGACTATGCTATAAACTCTAAGTGGAATAAACTATATTTTGATAGCACAAGCGTATCTGTTATTTTTACTGTTTGTTATTTTTAACAAACATACAAACTTATCTCATTCATTTATCTGTGTGCCTATCTGACTAACGCTGCATATTCTGTTTAGCTTGTCTCCTTAACCCTGGTTGGGGAACACAGGCTTAACACAATCTATGATGTGGAGTTTTTGGTCCTTTTGAGTTACTGCCATGGTCATAAGCCTCGGGGTGGCTAAAATGACCAGATCTAAAGGAGTATTGGCAGCAGCTCTGTCTACCCATATTTTTTGGATATTCTTTTCTATTTGAGTTATTGCTTGAAGTTGAGGTTGCTGCAAGGATATTATGTCAGCAGGCTTTTTTTCCCCATGTAAGGGCTTCAAACAATGGAGAAAGAATATCAGTGGTTAAAGACAGGAAGGGTCAAGCCCAGTTTATGGTACCCAGATATTGCTGAAGTTGAACCAGGGTGGGTTGAGAAGGTAGAGAAAGAGAGGGAAGTGAAGGATAGGCAGTAGCAGAAAGCATTTTATAGCCCAGATATATGTATGGAGTTAGTACTTGCACCTTTTCAGGTGTTATGTGCAAGCCTCCTTTTACAAGAATGGCTTTCAGGAAGGAAAATGAAGTGAACACCGTACCCGGTGGCCCAGGAGCTGCAACAAGGATATTGTCCATGTAGTGATACACCAGAAATTGTGGAAAAGCAGAACGATAGGGTAGTAGGACATTATTGACATAGTGTTGACACATGGTGGGGCTAGTGAGCATACCTTGAGGTAGGACTTTCCACTGAAAGCGGGAGGAGGGAGAGAAGTTGTTTAAATGAGGTAGTGTAAAAGCGAATAATGCACGATCTTGTTCATGCAGAGGGATAGAAAAGAAGCAGTCCTTTAAATCAATGACCATGAGATCAAATTTTTCAGGGATGATGTTGGGATTTGGAAGACCACATTGTAATGCCCCCATTGGTTTTATTATTGTGTTCATGGCTCGTAGATCCTGTAAGAGCCTCCATTTTCCTAACTTTTTCTTTATGACAAAAATGGGGGTGTTATATGGGCTGACAGATGGTTCAATGTGCCCTTTGACAATTTGGTCCCGAACAAGTGATTGCAGGGCCTCTAGTTTGTCTATAGTGAGGGGCCATTGATCTACCCAAACAGGTTCTGTGGTTTTTAATTGTAGCCGCAGTGGGGTTCTAGCAAAAGATTCCATTAATCGATAATGAGTTTTGTGTTAAGTTGAGACATAAGATCACGGCCCCACAGGTTAGTATGTTGCGGAAGGACCAAGGGTTGGAGGTAGGCAGTCGAGAAATATCAGAGAAACTCACCGGTAGCCAGTGTTTGATACGGTGGGCGTGCTGAACTCCTCCCACTCCTCAAACAGCTGGGGCAGTTTCCAAAGGCCACTCGTCCGGCCACTCAGCCATTCGGATGACACGTCAGCTCCAGTATCTAAGAGACCCGAAAAGACTTTGTTACAGATTGTGAATTGTAACACAGGCCTGGTTTGTTCCACTGTCTGATGGAGAGTAAATGCCCATGCATCAGCCATTTTAACAGATACCGGAATAGCGGTTGCTACTAATTCTCCCTTGCTAAATTTTGTGGGAGTATTTCCAATTACTGCCATGGCCACTGAGGAAAAGTCGTCGGAATCTCTCAGAAATGGAGAAGCAATGATTCCCTTTGCCATGAGGTCTCGGATGGGATAAATTATGAGGGGCGCCATGGCAGGAGGGGTCGTTTTCAGGCATGTGGGGAGAAAGTAAACAGTGTCTGGGATGTCAATTTCCATATCTTCAGAGGCAATTAATTGGAAAGATATGGAGTCAGCCTTTGGAACGGGGCTGGCTGATCGCCCCTCCTCAAGTTTCCCTGCGGCTGAGGAATGTTGCTGTGACACTGGTTTGCCCAGTGGTACCCTTCCTTGCACCTTGGGCATATCGTCTTAGGCTTGGTGTTGATTTGTGTATTGTCTCTGGCTCTGCATTGTGCTTTGAAATAGCCTGGCTTCCCACAATTGAAGCAGTTTCCGGCTGGCCTGTTTTGAGAATTTGCTTACTGCAAGGCCATGGCCAGATGCTCCATATTATAGGAGACAGTTCCCATGATTCTGCAAGCCTTTAGATAGTCTGAGAGGGAAGCCCCCCTTGGGCAAGGCTGCAGAATCCTCTTGCAATCCTCATTAGCATTTTCAATCGCCAGTTTTAACAGAAGCTCTTTATGGGCTTCTTCATTTGAGATTTGTCTCTGAATGGCTTTCTGAAGTTCCTCTATGAACTCAGCATAAGGCTGATGTGAGCCTTGAGTAATTTTTGAAAAAGATCCTACAATGCCAGAGGTTGAATCATCAACCTTGTCAAGGGCTTTGACTGCTATGATACTGATAAGGGCAAGGATACGTGGCGGGAGCGCCATCTGAGCTGTTAAGTCCGTAAATCGGCCCATACCGAAAATTTGATCCACTCTCGCAGCTGCACCACGATCGCGGGCAAATTTTTCAGTTTCGGCGTGAAAGTCTGACTCCCAAACAACATACTGCGGTCCTGTCAGTATCATACAGAAAAGATCTTTCCAATCTTGGGGTAACATGAAAAAGGAGGTGCTGATGGTGTTAATGAAGCCTCTGACATATGGTGCCTGGATGCCGTACATGGCCACAGCTTGTTTTAAATCTCTAATTAATTTCATGGGTAAAGGTTCAAGTCTAGGCACCATATTTCCGGCTCCATCTCCTATATATTCAACGGGAAAAAGAGAGAGCTCCTCCAGAGTAAGAGAGCCTTCCCTGCATCCCTGCACCATGGCTTGTGCGATTGCTCCCATGGGTGTCTGATCCTCCGCTGGATTTGAGTTAGGAGGATTTATGGGTTCAGGAGCAGTGGGGGAGAAAGCTTCTAACAGGAGAGCGTCCTTTGTCTTGGTTTCAGCTGTATAAGGAGGAGGACCCTCCTTAGGGGAGGAGGCATTGGTCAGTGCTAAGCCATGGATTTTTAAGCATTCCATGACTATACACCATGTGGTCAGAATCTTTGGCGAAACCCTGGAATTACTATGAAAATAGTCACCCAAACGTTGCCATGTGGAGACTTTCAAGGACGCTTTCTCTGGATAAGCCAGACATTATGTATAGATGTAAGTCAAAAGGGTGATAAGGTCCTTTTTAGTTGGAACCGGGAGCGTTTTGCCCTGATTCCTAAGAATAAGAATTGAGTTCTTCGTTAATTCTCCTAATTCCTACAAATGTGCTATCGCGCTTTGGAGAACTTTCCGCCCATACTCATCTGAAGGGAGGATGTCTTCTGTTAGGGATAACATTGTTTACCCTAACTGGTTTAGGTAAAATAATAACTAAGTAATCATAGTTTGTATGTTAAAGTGTCTGCAACTTTAACTGTGGGATAGTAATTAAGGAAGTGGTTGTGAAAGCACTTTAAAAGAAGCAAGACGACAGCTTGCTCTCTCTCTGGCTTTGATGATCCCTGATTACTGCTTGGAATGAAGACTGCATTGCTCGAACGGGAGAGAAACAAAGGACTGATTTGTAAGTGAACTGACATAGGATATTCTACACGGACTTTGCTAACTGAATATCCCTGAATGGACTGACTAAATGATACATGACTATTGGACTGTTATTTTGACTATGCTATGAACTCATAATAGAATAAACTATATTTTTGATAGCACAAGCATATCTGTTATTTTTACTGCATGTTAATAAACATACAAGCTTAGCTCACTCATTTATCTGTGTGCCTATCTGACTAACGCTGCACATTCTGTTTAGCTTGTCTCCCTAACCCTGGTTGGGGAACCCAGGCTTAACACTGGTTATGGGCCCAGAGGCTGCAAAGTCAGTTTAACTAGGATAAAGCAGATTTATGTAAAAGTGAGAGTTTGTGTTGTTATACATTACAGTAAACAGACAGCTGTGTTTTATTAATTATAGTTTTATATCCATATAAGAAAACATGGCACAAGTCAATTTACAAAGTTTGTCCCTTATATCCAAGTTGGATGGAACAAACTATGTATCATGGTCTATGAAATGTAGTCTGCTTCTACGAAGAGAAGGTTGGTGGAACATAATTGAAAATCCACCAAACATAGAAGAATGGGATCCAGAGGATGATGAAGATAAACTAAAGATAGAAGAATTTATGCATAAAAATGAACACGCTATTTGCATAATTGCTTTAACCTTAACTGACCAACAGCTTGTTTATATCCACGGAGAGAAAACGGCTGTTGGGTGTTGGCAGAAGCTGAAGAGGATTTATGTTCGAGATAACGTTGGTGCTCACATAAATCTAACACGGAAGCTTTTCAGTATGCATCTCCAGACGAATGATGATATGCTGAGTCATTTAAATTCTATAAAAAGCATTTTTCAAGAACTGCACGAGAAAGAGCTTATTTTCTCCGAACTACACCAAGTCTACATAATTCTATCTTCCCTTGATGAAAGTTATGACAACTACGTAACTTCCCTTGAAATATTGCCAAAAAAAATTCTAACTTTAACTGATATAACTGGCAGATTGATTGAAGAGGCCAGAAGAAGGCTTGAAAGAAATGAGTTAAGGAGGCAGCAACCTCAAAAAGAAGATAATGAATCTCCTACTGCATATGCAATTAAAAAGTGTTTTAATTGTGGAGGAAGAGGACATTTGGCAAGATTTTGTAAAAAAGCAAAGTGCCAGAACGCTGGCCAGAATACTAAAAGTTATCAAAATAAAAATAAAAATTTAGAGTTAGCCATGTATAGTAACGGAGCTGTAAAAAATAATTTATGGGTGGTTGACAGTGGAGCATGCCACTGTATAACAAATGATAACAGAAATTTTATTAAAATGTCCCAGAGTACACAGCAGATATCGTTAGCCAATGGCTGGAAACTGAAAGCTAAAGGTCAAGGTATAGCATATTGTTCTTTTATAAAAGAGAATGTAAAAATGTTATATGTACCACAACTTAAGTTTAATTTAATTTCAGTTAGAATTTTGGTTAAACTAGGATATGTAGTTACTTTTAAAGGAAATAACTGCATAATTGAAAAAGAAGATAAGAAAATTACTGCATCTTTAAGAGGTGAATTATATGTGTTAAATGATTATGGTTTAAAGGTGGCTAACACAGTTTATGAAAATAAGAAACCTCATGATGAATGTATTCACTTGTTACATCGAAGGCTAGGGCATTTAAATTTTAAAATGCTTAAGAAAACTGTTGAATTATCTAAGGGAATAAGTTTGAAACCTTGTAATAAGTATTTGCAATGTAATGCCTGTAATCAAAGCAAAGCCAGGGTCACACCGGCTAATAGAGTTGATGGATTTACTACTAAAGAGCCTTTAGAAGTAGTATTTGCAGATTTAGTAGGTCCGAAAAAACCAAGTGTAGGAGGAGCTCGTTACATACTAAGTATAATGGACCACTATTCTAGATATGGGTTTTGCTATTTAATGAAGAGCAAAACTGAAACGTATCAAAATCTCTTTAATTGGATTAAATTTGCAGAAAGGAAAACTAAAAAGAAATTAGTAACTCTTATAACAGATAATGGTACGGAATTTACAAATAATAAATTCCAGAACATACTAAGAATGTTAGGTATTCAACATAAAATGTCTGCACCATATAGGCCACAACATAATGCCTTTATAGAGAGAAGAGGCCAAACATTACAATCAATGGCACGAGCTATGATGTCTGATTCAGGATTACCTGACAATTTATGGGGAGAAGAAATAATGTGTGGTAATCATATATTAAATAATGTTGTTAATTCAACAACAGGTGAATTACCATTCACATTGTGGATGGTACAAAACCTGATTTAAGTTACATGCACACATTTGGAGCACCAGCATGGGTGCATATCCCTACACAACTTAGACACAAAGGACAGCATAGAGCTAAAAGATTATTTTTTGTAGGATATACATCTAATCATAGATCTTATAGATTCTGGGAACCAGGTACATCTAGAGTTTACACCAGTGCTAGTGCTAAATTCCTAGAACATGTAGGATGGAATAGATTAGAGCAAGATTTAAATAATGAAGTAATTATTGAACCCTACAAAAGGCAGAAAGATCAGACTAGTTATAAGAAGAGTCCAATTAAAGAAGAAGTCCATGAAGAGCAAATAGGACCAGAACAAGAGGAAACAGTTGATCAGGAAGAGTTAGATAATCAAGAAGAGTTAATAAATGAAAGTCCACCTGTAAGTCCTGTAATACCTAGACGTACTACACGTGTAACTAGACCACCTGATAGGTATCAAGCAAGTATAGTTTGCCAAGTAACTAAAGTTCCAACTAGTGTAGATGAACTTAGGATGTATCCTGCTAAGGATCAGGAGAATTGGCAAAAGGCAATGGAAAAAGAACTAAATTCATTAAAGTTAATGAAAGTATATGAAGATGCTAAATTACCTCCAGGAGAAAAATCCATTGGGTGCAAATGGATATTTAAAGTAAAAACTGGAAATGATGGGAATGTTACCCATAAGGCTAGGTTAGTAGCTCAAGGATTTAATCAAACTGCATCTGATTACGATGAAGTTTTTGCACCAAGCCTTAAAGCAACATCTTTAAGAGCAGCATTAGTGTGGGCAGCTAAGAAAAACTATGTCATTAACCATTTAGATGTAGAAACTGCTTATTTGCATGCACCATTGCAGCACACTATATATTTAAGAAAACCAGTAGGTATAAAAGACAATAAAGTAAATAGTAATGATTGTTGGAAACTCAAAAAGAGTCTTTACGGGTTGAAACAATCTGGCTTTGAGTGGAACCAATATATTGTGAAAGAATTAAACAATATAGGTTTTAAATCTGGTTTAGCAGATCCATGTGTGTTTAAAAGAGAAAATAATGGAACAGTGTCATTATTGTTATTATTTACAGATGATATTGCTTTGATAACTAAGACTAATAATGAAGCTAATGAGATTATATCATTATTAGCCAAAAAGATAAAATTAAAGCATTTAGGTGAAATTAAAAAGTATCTAGGATTGACAATTAACAAAACAAAAAATGGTTTTAAGATATCTCAAGAAGATAAAATTTGCCAATTAATTAAAATGTATAAAATGGAACTTTGTAAACCGGCAAAGACTCCAATGAGTCAGGAAGTTTGCCAAACTGATGATCAAAGTCCCAAATTTGATAAGTCTATATATCAATCTTTGATTGGTAGCTTATCATATATAAGCAATTGGTCTAGGCCAGATATAGCTTATAGTGTAAATCAGCTGGCACGTTTTAATTCAGATCCACATCAATGTCATTGGCAATCATTAAAAATAATTTTAAGATATCTTAAAGGAGCAATGAACCATGCATTGTATATAGAACCAAAGGGTGATTTGTGTCTTAATGCCTATGCAGATGCAAGTTTTGCAAGTGATACAAACACTAGAAAATCAACATCTGGGATGGCTATATTATTTGGTAAGACACTAATAGGGTGGAGGTCAATCAGACAACAGCATATCAGCTTGTTCACGATGGAAGCAGAATTTTCATGTCTGTCATTATTATGCACTGACTTAATTTTGTACAAACAATTATTATTAGACATGGGTATAACTGTTAAAGATTCCATTATTGTGTACGAGGACAATCAAGCAGCTATAAAGTTAGCTACTAGTATTGCTGTAAAAACTAGATCAAAGCATACTGATTTAAGATACTTAAATGTTAGAGAATCTGTAAAGAATGAGCTAATTAAATTGGAATACTGCATGACGGAAGAAAACATTGCAGACCAATTTACAAAAGCTCAAGGAGTAACTAAGTTTAAAGAGAGTTGTAACAAATATGATTTAAAGATGTAAATAGTTATATTTATTATTATTTCCTAAAAGGGAAGAATGTTAGGGATAACATTGTTTACCCTAACTAGTTTAGGTAAAATAATAACTAAGTAATCATAGTTTGTATGTTAAAGTGTCTGCAACTTTAACTGTGGGATAGTAATTAAGGGAGTGGTTGTGAAAGCACTTTAAAAGAAGCAAGACGACAGCTTGCTCTCTCTCTGGCTTTGATGATCCCTGATTACTGCTTGGAATGAAGACTGCATTGCTCGAACGGGAGAGAAACAAAGGACTGATTTGTAAGTGAACTGACATAGGATATTCTACACGGACTTTGCTAACTGAATATCCCTGAATGGACTGACTAAATGATACATGACTATTGGACAGTTATTTTGACTATGCTATGAATTCATAATGGAATAAACTATATTTTTGATAGCACAAGCATATCTGTTATTTTTACTGTATGTTAATAAACATACAAGCTTAGCTCACTCATTTATCTGTGTGCCTATCTGATTAACACTGCACATTCTGTTTAGCTTGTCTCCCTAACCCTGGTTGGGGAACCCAGGCCTAAGAATAAGAATTGAGTTCTTCGTTAATTCTCCTAATTCCTACAAATGTGCTATTGCGCTTTGGAGAACTTTCCGCCCATACTCATCTGAAGGGAGGATGTCTTCTTTAGGGAAGATTCCTGGGGAGGGATCCCTGACACAAGGTGGCATCCCTGAGTTGCAACTGGCTCATCCGGCCAGGTGAGATAAGCAGTCGAAGACAGATGCACCCATTTCTTTCAACGGATCACGTTGGGGTCACCAGATGCGGCTTTGCTCCGCATTTGGAACGCTTCTTACTGGGTGGTCGAATGCATCAAGAAAGACACCAGGCTGGTTCTATCTTGGGTGAGCTGCCCCGATCACGAGCTCGGGAAGCTCTTTTATTAAAAACACACAGTAATACGTCACAAGCAGTGAACTCTATCCAATCATTATGTTACATGAGTAGAAATATTAGTGGACACATAGTAGCATCAAATCACAGTGTTATATGGTCAGTTTTAGTAGGTACAAAGTAGCCAATCAATGCCTGCAGTCCAGTTAGTAGCCCCTGGTGTTGTATTGCTGATTGATGTTCTTTGTTCCTGGTACATGCTTTCAGCCTATGTGAGGCGTTGAGGGCTGGCATGTCCTTAAACTGTTGAAGTTGATTCATTACTGCACATGCCAGACTAGCTGGCCTTAAGTTCACATCCAGAATGATAAAGAGTTTTTAGCTCCCACTTGTGTTGGCAGGTTCAGCATGTAAGTATAACAATCCATAGCTGCAAAGCAAAGCAGATTTAAGACTCCCACACTTTAAGAAAGTTGAAAACAAAACCCAGAGCCCAAAGCATCAGAGGTAATATTCAGCAGGTTCTGACCAGTTCTGGAGAACTGGTAGTGGAAATTTTGAGTAATTCAGAGAACTGGAAAATACCACCTCTGACTGTCCTCACCCCCATTTATTTTCTGCCTCCCGAGTCCCAGCTGATTAGCTAGGTCTTCTTTTGTTGCCCTGCAAAGGAGAACAGAGCTGGAAAGCAGGTTAGTGGGGTGGGCAGGGAATGGGAATTTTGCAGTATCCTTTCTCTGCCATGCCCATCAAACCATGCCCACAGAACTGATAGTTAAAAAAAAAAATGGAATCCTACCACTGCAAAGCATGTATCCCAGAATTACAACAAGCATGTGTTTGGTCTAGAGCAGGGGTGGGCAACTATGGCCCTTTTATGAATTATGGACTTCAACTCCCAGAATTCCTGAGCAAGCCATGCTAGCTCAGGAGTTTTGGGAGTTGAAGTCCACAAGTCATAAAGGGACCATAGTTGCCCACCTCTGGTCTATAGGTTGAAACCAGATTATCAGTTTTTGTCTTTAGACACTTTAGACATGAAAACTGACTGGGTGACTTGGCCAATTACCAGGAGACTGGGAATTCTAGTTTTTCCTTGGGCATGAAATCTGGCTGAGTGACTCCCTAAAAATTTACTTTCCTTGCTTTATAACTTTAATCAATTGCATTCATAATTGCCAAATATTATTTTCTGTGATCTTATGACTATCTTTCCCAGCTTCTGTGTTATCTCAGGAAAGGGTGTAGCTGTTTGAAGTTGATCCAGACACCTGCAGCCTCCAAAAAAATTTTTTTTAAATTAAGTCTCAAGCATTCATTCCACTACTATTTATGACAACTCACTACCTTTACTTGAAAGTGTGCACTGGCTTGCCACATAAAATACTTTTGAAGACATTACCAGTATTTGCTTTAGAGATAATCCTATACAGACCATCCTAAGAATAAGTTCTAGTAAGTTTAATGTAATTTCTTCTCTGCTAACTGGATAGAACATTACCTTCTTGTCTATTTACCTAAGTCAATTCAATTCCACTTAATGAATCTGTGAGAAATTACTTCAACAAAATATTTGTTCCATCACATCCAAAGTACAGCTTTAAAATCATAAATCTGTTGAGTTTCATTAATTTAAGAAAAAAATGTTCAATACATTGCTTCTTTTAATGAATTTTTAAATTTAAATTCAGATGAATCTGAATGCTAGCATAAAATATAATCTATTTTAACACATGTAGTTCACTGAAGCTGGAAAGCTTTGATTAATTTGCTTCAACTTCCCTTAATTCATTTAGTTTTCTTGTTTGTTAAATGAAAGTGAATGGAGCCCCCTTGAATGGTTCTGTGAAAGAGGCAAATTAAATGAAATCCAGCAAAACATACTTACCAGATTGCTAAATACTGATCAGCAAATTATAAATGTACTAAGGAGGAAAGAAGTGAAAAACAAGTTGTAAAGTACATTGCAAGATTTTTTTATCACAATTTGCTATGGAGAGAGAATGAAGAAACCCATTTTCAAAACAGTAATATTGCAAAAGCTGAATTTTTCTTTTCTTTTTTCTTTTTTAGTGTAACGAATAAAAAGCCTCATAAAGCACCTGCAAACTTTTCTCAAACTCTGAAAAATGGTGCTTGAGAGATGTGGAACTGTCATCATGTACTTGATTGACTTGGAGCATTCATTCCTTCATTGTCCAAAGCAATAGCATAACTTGAACATTTTCTTTTAAAATTCAAGTTGCAAATTGTGCTCCCTTTAAATGACATCTGCTCATTAGCAACACAATCACACTACTTTCAGGCAAGAGTTTGGATGATTCAGGGATCTAATCATGCTGTGCTATCAATACATTTGTCTAGCTTCTCCAAAGTATCCGCCGTTCTCTCAACAGATGAGGTCTATCTTATATGTATTAAGAGTACTTCACAAGAAACAAAACCAGCTCTACATAATAATAGAAATGTTGTTCAGGCTCTGTTGGAGAAATGAGACTCAGGAACTTCTCAATTTCTCAAATAAATAATAAAAAAAAGAGAAATCCTTTTTCTGTTCCATTTTGTTCCCCAGACCTCCATATCTCCTTGGATCAAAAATGGTCGGGGGACTGTTTGTATGTAATTGTAATTTTTTTTTATTTCCAGACCACTTCTTTCCTCAACGCAGGATATTATTTATTTTTTCAAAGTAGTCCTGTTTAGTTTTTCCCAGTACAGCTTTGGATACTTATCATTTTAGATTTCTTTCACCCATTTGAAACCTTTTTGTTATTAACCCCAGGGAAAAATACCTTGCTACTGTGATGCTAGACTATACTTTTTTCCCAGGCATTATCTGATTTAATGATTTTTCCCTCTTTCAAATTTAAACATTCAAGTGAATTCAAAGAAATCAATTGCAACCTGCGGGCTTAATTTCTGAAATAGTTTTCTGTAGGAATTCTATGAGATCCTTAGGTTTAAATAAGAAAGAAATCTCAGAAATTCATGATAGGATCTTAGGATATCCATGACCTTATTTATGAATGAAAGAATATGTTCACTTCCCTAATTAAGAATCCTGAAGTTTGTATTACTTGTAGACATGATATGGAAGATCATTGTTATTTGAGGAATTTAGTCACATATTTCTCCTTCATATTAAGAAAAGTTTGATGTTTAGAACTCATTCTCAGTTAGCTCTCTTTGTTTTTCACTTTTGCTTGCTAGGCAGAGGAGAAAGTGGGTGAGGGGAAATCTTAACATAGTGTCCAAGGGCCTTACAATCTCGTGACCATAGCAGAGCCATGAAATCATGGTGTGATGGCCCATCAGCTGTCAGTTCAGATTACAATGACAAGCTGGAACTGAGACCCTCAGATCTGGGTGTTATTGACCTTCATGAGCCCCTGGACAGCCTGGTAGCTGAGAAGAATGCAGTCCTGGGTCTGTGTGGCATAGGAGGGGACTGGTTGCACAGATGGACTGCACAAGCAGAAGAAAGCAAGGCTCATCTGCCACTGGTTAACACAGAGAAGTGGCAACAGCAGTTTCAATGATGAATAGCTGCTGGACATGCAGAGTGGGGTGACAAGAAGATCACTGAGACTCCTCATGAGGAAGCAGTCCCTTCTTAATGAGAAACAGCAGCCTTAGGTTGATTTAACCAGGGTTGTTAAAGGCAACCATTGGCTTCTTCAGCACAGTACCTTAGACTTTGGACCTGGCTTTGTGGACTTCAGACCATGCCCTTGGAAACTGTGTTTTCAGACTTTGCTGTCTTGCAATTGGGTTGGGGAGTTAGAAAACAGCCTTATATACATATAGTTGTGCAACAAACTCACTATACTCACAACTTTCCCCATTTGCACGACTCAGAGCACAGGGTGCCAGGTTTTGATAAAAAAAAATATGTAGGGTTGTTTTATTAGGGGGCAACTTCTTCATGGAGCCTAGTTTTGGGTATTGCAGAAATTGGCCTTAGGGTATCTCTGCTGTTGTTATTAAGGAGCTCCTGCCAGCTTGTAAAAGATTTGGGTATTATCTTATTTGTTGTGGGTGTTTTTAATATTTTGCTTTCAATTCTGTTTGTTTGAGCTAACAATAAATCTTAAAATCTCTTTATTCACAAGTGTGCTTATTATCTCTGGATCAAAAATAATAATAATCACAATTGCCTGGATAACTGATCAGTGACCTGACACTTGGCAAAACGATGAAGGTGACAAGTACCATTCTGTACTTTTTTTTTTTTTTTTTGAAGAAACAGCAGTTGGGAGATAAAAAGATAGATTGATAAGCTGCTTAAAGAAAAGGAAGCAAATATATTTCTATAGCAAGTTCATATAATAATGTTTTTCCTCTCTTAAAATTGTTCACTATGAATTGATTCTAAACTCACAGCAATTGACTGATGGCCAGTTCTCTGATATTTTAGGCTTTTGATAATATACAATATATAGTAATTGATTCACTGTTAAATTTCTCCAAGCTAGTTCTGGGTCAAAAAGGATTTCTGGATTTCTCCCCCCCCCCCCCTTCTCAATCATTTTGAGATAAGAAAATTTCTTTCTAACTCTTTCAAATAAAAACAAAAAAAATCTTTTCATCTTTTCACCAAGATCTACTTTTCATAGGTAGATCATGGTGATCTTGCAATTATTCACCACAAGGTGACCAAGAAGTGTTTGAAAATGTACCATTTTTCATCTTTCCAATGAATTATAGCCTCTTTGGTGCCCACATTTCCATTAAAGACTTGCAGTGCTACGCTATATCTGCATCTTGCTTCAGATGGGCTACATAGTTATAGGAATTACAGATTGTTTTCTTTGTTCAAATTGTGAAGCAAATGTCCAAATGAAGTCAGAGACTCCAACATGAACTTGTAGTTTTATATAAATAAATAGATTTAACATTTATATTTATAGCAGACAAGATAGTCGGAACACAGGAACATCATGAGATAAAAATCTCTAAAGCACCCAGAAGAAGGAAACAGGGCTACCTCACAGCAACCAATCATAGCATTGATCAGGGGTGTCAAACTGGCGACCCATGGGCTGGATGTGTCACGTGCAGGCCACACCCACCCCAGTTCCGCGAAGGGAAAAAAAGTCACGATACATCATGTGATGGCAATGTGACACGGTGAATTTGACATCAGTGGTGTAGATTACCTCATGCAGGAGCCAGTACTACTGATTTTGCTACTTTTTTTCAACGGTTGTTAAATGAATTACTACAGTTAAGTGAATTGTGTGGTCACTAAGTGAATCCGACTTCCCTCATTGGCTTTACTTGTCAGAAGTCAGCTGGAAAGGAGACAAATGGCAATCATACGATGCTAGGACACTGCAACTGTCACAAATACTTGCTTTACATCACATAAGTGTGAAGATGCTGCAATGAAATAAATGTGAGGATTGGTTATAAGACACTTTTTTCTGTACTGTTGTAACTTTGAACAGGAATGGTTGTAAATCAATCAACTGTATTGCAAACTTCTATGTGATCCTTACCACGATTTATTAGATATATACATTATCCTTAAGGAGTTTACTCAGAAGCAAGTCACACATTAGTTTTAAGGAAACTGCTTTGCTGTAAATCAGGCATGGAGAAATGATAGTTTCACAATACATAATTATCTAGGCCATCAAGAATTAATGATGGGGGGATGGGAAAAGTGGTTCAGCAGTCTTAGAAATTTTCAGATTCCCTATCTTGCTATAGGTAGTACAGCTTTGGGGTTTTTTTAAGAATGTTTGGAATGATTATTATTGTATCGTGTTGTGTACAATATAGCAAAATGGGAGCTATTCTGTTCAATTTTAATTCTACAGCATGACTATTTTTGCTTGTGGGTAATATAGGTGCCTTCATGCAGATATACATTGGAAGAAAGAGGAAGTGATTGGTAGCTGCTTGAGTAATGTGTTATATTTGAGGTTATTATAGAACACTGATTATACACACTGAACCATGTATTTTGAAGAGTTGAATGGAAAGATTACAGTTTTATGGGTTTATTGATTTTGGAACTGATAATATGTAATAGTTAAATGCATTAAATGAGGACCAATAAGCGGGCCCTATGATTTTCTCCTCCATCATTACAAAAGCTGTAATCCCAGGTGTGTGATAGTTCCTTACAAATGAAAACTATTCTTATATAGGACAATGTGCACTGAGATTATTATATGCTCAAAAGTGGAAACACTAATCCACAGAAGAATGCTGGTAAGAAGAAGGAATTTATAGAAATGGCTAAATTGATTTTCTTGATTAGAGAAAAAGATAGTATCTACATTTAAGTCTGAGATTAGAAACCTCTTTTTGACTGTTTACATGAAACACAAAAATAATCACGTGGTGTGTGGTTTTGATAGTTAGGCACAATTAGGTAATACAAAAAAAGTGAGAATTCTGGAATCAATAGAGTAAGTGATAACTTTTATATCATACTTGTATTTGCTGATAAAGAAATTAGAAACTTCTTTTTTATTTTTACCTTTTCTTCCTACACTTCTATTTTTTTCCTGCCTTTTTTTTAAATCTGCATTAGTTTTGGTTATTTTTTTATAACATTTAATAAAATTTGTAGAAAAAAACCAAATCAATCAATAACAATAAAGATAGTTTCTGGGAAATATTTAAAGAACTCTACAGGATACATTTAGAGAACTTTAGCTTCCATTCTCAGATTTCAACTTCCTTTAAAGAGAGAGAAAGTGTCTTAATTATGCTTTTGGTTGGACTCAGGAATTGTTATTTTTCTATGCTGATTCTGACCAAACAAATGGCAGAAGGTCCATAGCTAGTATTCCTAGCTGATATGTCCTAGAAAATAAGTCACTCTTCTCTTCTTTGTGACAGTCCTTCAAGTATTAAGAAACAGTTCAATAGTGTCTTTTAATCTGTCTTTAATATATCTCTCCACAACCAGTGATAGTATTCTACCAGTTTGGCCTGGTTTAGCCAAACTGATAGTTCTGAAGATCATATGTAAAGCGGTTTGCTCCAACGATCAGCTGCTGGGCTTTCCCACCCACCTTGGTTCTATATTGACCTCTATTTCCTGTTTTTCAATCTCAGCTGCTTTGTGTGGCACAGCGGATTGCCACACATCAGCTGTTTTACACACAGGGCTTGCAGCAGAAGGTGAGTTGCATATGCTGTGCCTGAACTTACACTGAACTGCTAGGAAAAAGTTTTGAAACCCACCACTGTCCTCAACCCTGTTTCCCCCACAGGTTAGACAAAGGTCATGGGTGGGATTCAAATTTTTTTAACAACCAGTTCTGTGGGTGTGGCTTAGTTGGTGGCCATGGCTTGGTGGTCATGTGACTGGGTGGCCTTGGCTTGATGGTCATATTATTGGCTGGGTGTGTCCAACTCAATATCATCGAGGCATGCATTTCCTTGCCTGGACTCTCATGACTGTGGGGATACTGCAACAGTCATAAGTGTGAAAAATGGTCATAAGTCACTTTTTTCAGTGCCTTTGTAACTTTGAATGGTCAGTCCACACAAGCAAAGTACCAGCAAAATCTGGGAAAACAAACTCTAGAGAAGTTTCTGAGAGAGGAAGTCTAGTCCTGCCAAGAATGTAATAAGAGTTAACAGAGAGGCAGTTTCTTTAAGCAACACCAGAATGTTTCCTTCCTGCCTTCCTTACAGGATTAGGCCAGTAATTTCTTCTAACAACCAGTTCTCTGAACTGCTTAGAATGTTAACAACAGGTTCTAGGGAATAGGTGCAAATTGGTAGAATCCCATCCCTAGCTAGCTTCGTCAACTGTTGGTCCCATGATTTAGTGTGTGGAGAAGAGCAACAAAAATGATTAGATATCCAGAGGTTCAACATTATTTTTTTTATCATGGTAACCAGAACTGAATGCAGTATGACAAGTGGGGTCTCACCAATGCAGAATAAAGTGGTACTATCTCTTATTGTTGATTTGATGCTATTCCTTGGTTTATTTTAGATTTCAGATTTATTAATATAATGAGATGAGCTCCATACAGATGTTATGTAAGTGCAAAGGAGCCTTCCCTTCTGACAAACACACACACACACATGCATAGAAACAGGTAGCCCTCAACCTGTGACCATAATTGAATCTAGCAATCATGGTTTTAAGTTGTGATGTCATATAGCGGGATATCATATGACCCACCCGATTTTATTACCTTTTTTGCTGTGGTCATTAAGTGAATGTGACAGTTATCAAGTAATTGTTACAGCTGTTAAGCAAACTCATTGTTTGCTAATGGCCATTTTATAACAGCTGGGAACTAAATGATGGTTTTCAGCACAGACATAAATCACAGCCATATGACTGAGAGGTGCTGTAATTAGCCATAATTAATGTGGGCTAGTAGTTAAATGCCCAAAATGTGTTCATATGACTATGGAGTAGGTTTCAGAACCAGGTCATAACATTTTTGGAGGGGTGGGATCTATCATAACTTCAAGTTCTTGCTAACCAACCAATCATAAACCAAGCACTCCCTATATATGGCTTCCTATGATTCCATTAATGCTAGAGTCCAATCTTGCTTGCAATTCTATGATGAACATATATGCATTATATTCCAAATGCTTATCTGAAAATATATTCACCCCCAAAATATCTTGTTATCTCCAGAAGGCAAGACAAATAATAATGAATGGAAATTAATCAAGGAGAGAAGCAACCTAGATCTAAAGAGAAATTTCCTAACAGTAAAAACAATTAACCAGTGGAACAACTTGAGATTGGATAGCCAATTATTTGGAATGGTATAAGAGCTCCTGCTTGAGCATGGGGTTGGACTAGAAGATCTCCAAGATCCCTTCTAACTCTTATTATTCTGTACACTCTGTAATTCTATATTATTTAGCCTTAGGAGAGCTGAATTGTCCTATCCTTCTTATGTATCTGAACATTTGCTTACCTCTATGTTTATTTTCAGATTTCCAAGGCTGATATATTGATGGTGCACTGAGATTTCCCACTCTGCCAAAACTCATGTTCATTACATGTAGCTAAAGCATCAAATTATCTAGGTGATAACATACAGCGTTGAGATACAAGAGGTTTATAATGTTCTGCTAATAAGATTAAGTGAAAGAAATCAAAGCCAATTTATGTTCGGTGGTTTGGGGAATAACAACATTTGTGTCAAGATGCACAGTAATCTAAACATGGGAATAATCCCCTCTGATTAAACAACAAGGAACAATGGTCAATAGTGCACAGTTGTAGAAAGTCAACATTGATGTAAATAAAAATTAAACTGAGTTCTCAAAATCTAGAGGCCTGGAAACTTATTTTGCACTCACTGAGCCAATTAACAAGCACAATACATCTGTTTTGTGGAAAGCTAAGCAAACAAAGTAAATGGGAAAGTTATCCCAATCTTCATTCTTTGGTGCTACAGAAATATATTCAAAGTCAGATGGATCATCTCCTTTGATTTTTGTCCCAGTTTCAAGCATGTGAATCAATTTGGCATTCCTTGTTTATGTCTCAGCCATCAATTACTTAAGCAATTACTTAAGGCTACATTACACATTCAGACAGACATGGATGGACAGACACAGGCCGAATATGGAATTTAAAGGTAGTCCTTGAATTGCAATTGTAATATCTTGGAGGATGGGCGTAATAATGGAGACGAGACATCAGATAGTAACTTCAACTCTTTATTAGTGACTTCAGAACAGAGCAATGAGCCTGGCAGCAGCAGCTCCTTTTATAGAGCTGGCTGCTGCCAAAGCGTCCAATAACAATGATTCAAGCTTTCCGCACTTGCAGCGTCCAATTGCGGCAGCCTGTTAACTAGCCAATCGGATCAGTCTGGAGTGACCAATCACGACCCACTGTTGATGGACCAATCAGGTTTGCAGGATTACGAGCCTGCTGTAGATGGCCAATCAGGTTTGCAGGATTACGAGCCTGCTAGTTCGGAACACCCCTCCCCTCTAGGTTCCATCTCAGGGGTGGGGTGATGTATTCGCGCAGGTAGGCGGGTCTTCGCACCTGTCTACCTGATTTGCATTGTTCAAAATGTCTTTGTTCGGTTTCTGGTTCTGACGGGCTGCTTACTGGACTTGGTTGTATTGGTGACCTGGCTTCTACACTGGGTATCCTTGGAGGTGATTCGGGGATACCTGCAACGCTTCCTTCATTCCTGTCATCTGGATTCTCTGGATTTGCTGACCCTGTACGGCTGCTGTTACCTGGAGAGATGACCATCTGCCATGGTTCTTCTTCAGTTGGTGAATATAGTGGGCTTTGCTGTGCTGGTTGTGGGGTTATGTTTTCTGAGCCAGACGTTGGTTCAGTTTCAAAACCCTTGGTTTCCCTTCCCCCTCTGGCTTCGAGATCGGGATTTGTGATGGATGTTATGGTCAACCTTGAGCGCAACTGGTCGATGTGGCATTTCCACAGTCTCCCATCTGTGGTTTCTAACCGGTAGGAACAGGGGCCTGTAATTTGCGTTATTTTGGCAGGGATCCACAATGGGTCACCTGTAAAGTTCTTTGCAAATACGGGGTCTCCTATCTTGAATGTACGGTGTTTGCTGCTGGAACCCAGGGGCTTTTCCGGGGTGTATGCAGGATGTAGGCGGTCTAGATGTGATCTGAGTTTCCTGCCCATCAGAAGCTCAGCTGGGCTTTTGTTTGTGGTGCTGTTTGGTGTAATATGCTGGAGCAGGAGCATCCTGGTGACTTTGTCATGGATGTTTCCCTGTTCCATTTTTTGTAAAGTTTTTTTGGTGAACTGAACCATTCATTCAGCCCTGCCATTGGCCACCAGGTGAGCAGGTGATGTCAAGGCGTGGCGTATTCCCTGGTCTACTAGGTATTGTTCAAATGCCAAGGTGGTAAATTGGGGGCCATTAATTCGGAAACCAAGACATCTGGTAGCCCAAGAGTTGCAAACAATCTGTTCAATTTTTTGATGATTGCCTCTGTGGTGGTCGTCTTGTTAACCTCGAGCCAGTTCGAGTAGGTGTCTACTGTTATCAGGAAAGTATGTCCCTTTGTAGGTCCTGCAAAATCGATGTGGATGCGGGACCATGGACCCCTGGGCGTTTCCCATTCAGCTGGTAGTGCTTTCAGTGGGGCTGAGCATGTTTCTTGGCATTTGCTACATGTGGCAACCCAGGCTTCAATTTGTTTGTTCATACCTGGCCACCAGGCGTAGCTCCTTGCCAGTGCTTTCATTCATGCAATGCCGGGTGTCCATCATGTAGTAATTTTAGAAATTTCTTCTGTAGTTTCTCTGGAATGACCACTTGGTCTCCCCACAACATGCACCCTTTTTGGGAGAAAAGTTCTGTTTGTCTGTTCTTGAAGGGTTTAAAGGTGTCATTGGGTTCGCTTTCTGGCCATCCCCTCTCCACCCAGCTGAGGACCCTTGCCAAACATGAGTCTTTCTTTGTTTCTAGTGTGATGTCTTGTGCGGTTAGTGGAGATGAGGGAAGTGTCTTGATTTGTAGTGTTGATAACGTGGGAGCCGGGTCGTCTAGGAGCTCAGGTAATGGAGAGCGGCTCAAAGCGTCAGCATGGGGGATGGTTTTCCTTGGTCGGTGTCTTAACTGATAGTCATAGGCGGCTAGGAACTCTGACCATCGTGTCATTCTTGGAGATAGGATGTGGGGAGTTGGTTTGTCCCCTGCCAAGATACCAAGCAATGGCTTATGATCTGTGATGATGGAAAAGGATCTTCCGTACACATATTCATGGAAACTTTTAATCGCAGATACATTAGCGAGGGCTTCTTTATCTAAGTGACTATAGTTTCTCTCTGTTTTAGACAAAGTTCTTGAAAAGAATGCAATAGGCGCCTCTGTACCATTTGGTAGGACGTGGCTCAGGATGGCTCCTACCCCAAAAGGTGAGGCATCACAAGTCACAGTCAATGGAAGTGTCTCGTTATATTGGATGAGCACTGCATCCGAAGTTAAAAGGTCTTTTACTTGTTGGAAAGCCTGTTCCTCCTGACGTCCCCAAAACCAGGAAGCCTTCTTGTTGAGGAGCCTATTCAGGGGTTCAGTAACAGTCGCCTTCTGAGGTAGGAAGATGTTATAAAAGTTAATGAGTCCCAGGAAGGCTTGGAGGTCTGTTTTGTTCTTTGGTCTGGGGGCATTTTTAATGGCAGCCAATTTCTTTTCAGTAGGGTGAATCCCCTGTTTGTCAAGAAGGTAACCAAGAAATTCAACCCTCTCAGTGCATAACTGGCACTTTTCCTTCTTAACCTTGAGGCCTGCGTCTTTGAACCTTTGTAGGACAGTTCTCAGGCGTTTCTCTAACTGACTTCTTGTAGGGGTGACTATCAATACGTCATCAAAATAGGGCATGACCCCTTTTATGCCCTGTAACAACCTTTCCATCAAACTTTGAAAAATGCCAGGTGCTATGCTTACTCCGAACTGGAGTCTGTTACATTTGAACGCACCCCTCTGCGTAACTATGGTTTGGGCTTCTGCAGTTGCTGCGTCTACTGGTAGCTGTTGATAAGCTTGGGCTAGGTTAAGCTTTGCGAATACCTTTCTGTCCCCGAGTGAGTGAAGGAGGTGTTGGATGATGGGTACTGGATAGGTGCTGTGCTGTAACGCGTGGTTTAGGGTAACCTTGTAATCCCCACAGATTCTCAAAGATCCATCAGGTTTTATGGGAGTTATAATTGGGGTATCCCGTCGGGCGTGGTCGATGGGTTCTAACATGCCTTGTGCAATTAATTTGTCCAATTGCTCATCAATTTTTGGTTTGAGAGCAAAAGGGACTTGGCGTGGCTTTAGACGAATGGGTGTGATATCAGGGCAGAGATTGAATGAGATGGGGGACCCTTTGTAATTGCCTAATTGTTCAGTGAAGGCCTCTTGAAAGTCACGGATGAGGGCCACCTCCCAGTCTTCGTCTACAGTCTGGTTGATGCCTGCCATTTCGATTCCTAATGGCATGAACCACTGCAAACCCAATAAGCTAGGCTGGTCTCTGTCAACAATGGTGAGAGATAGTATTGCGGTGTGGTCCTTAAAAGAGACCTGGATGTGACTGGAACCAGCAACCGGGATTCGATTGCCTTGGTAGTCCTTTAATATAAGTCTCTGAGTGCTGAGATCCTGGTGGCGGATGTCAGGGATCAGCTGCTTGATGGCTTTCCAGGAGACCATGGATAGGGAAGACCCGGAGTCCACATCCATGATGCATGGCCGTTTTTTAATGATGACCTTTACCCGGATTTTTTTCACGTCCAAGATGAAGCGTGGCCTATGGTGATGGTCTGATTTGCCTCTTCCCGTCTGGTTGCGCCAGTAAACATTCGGTTTTTGTTGTACTGGCTCCACTGGTTGTTTGGGTAGTCCCGGTTTATTGGTGGGGTGCCTGATGCTTGTCAGAAGTTATTTTCTTTTCTCTTGGGGCTGGATCTTCTTTTGTTCCGGCACACTTTAGCAATGTGGCCCCTTTTATCACAGGAATGACAGATGACATCTAGGAACCTGCAGTCTGATCGTGGGTGGTTTCCCCCGCATCTGGCGCATTGGAAATTGGATTTATGACCCCGCTGGTCTTGCTGCCCATGTTCTGACCTGAGTCTGTTGACTTCTTCTTCCTCACTATCCGATGAGGACTCGATGTCTTCATGGTGGGCGGATGCTGTGTGTCTTTCTGAGGGTATTGCTGTGTCACTGGTGGGTTGGCGGCTGGCCCCATTCGTTCGGTGCATTCAGGCTGCTGATTTGTGAGTAGCTTCCGCTGCAGGGGCATCTGCTATGGCATCTGGGAGGGTGATGTTTCCCTTTGCCATAATCTTGCTTTGGACAGCCGGGTCTCTTAAGCCGAGGACAATCCGATCTCTCATGGCTTCTTCTAGATTTTTGAAGCCACACAGTCCACCCAAATTTCTTAGATCAGCTACAAAATCCCCGATGTTCTCACCTTCGTGTTGGTCCCTCTGGTAAAATTCATGTCTTCTAATAAGGGTAGGAACTGCTGGAGCGTAATAAGCCTGAAGGATGGGAGCAAGGATATCCCAGTCCATCGTTTTGACTTCAGCCGGTTTTGCAAGTGCTTTTGCCATTCTGAAAATGGCGGGTCCGCAATGTGTTAGGAAAACTGCACGTTTTTTGCTTGATGTAGCATCCTTCAGATTATTTGATTTCAGGAACATTTGAAACCTGTCCATATACGAGTCCCAATCTTCGCATGCTGGATCAAACGGGGCGGGTGGTATAGCGCTGCTGGCCATTCTGCCGATATCTGTGCATGTTCAGCCACGTGCTCTGTCAATTCTGTGAGTGCTCAGTCAGTTCTATCGTCTCCGCATCCCATCCTCATCGCCAGTGTAATATCTTAGAGGCGTAATAACGGAGATGAGACATCGGATAGTAACTTCAACTCTTTATTAGTGACTTCAGAACAGAGCAATGAGCCTGGCAGCAGCAGCTCCTTTTATAGAGCTGGTGCTGCCAAAGCGTCCAATGACAATGATTCAAGCTTGCCGCGCTTGGAGTGTCCAATTGCAGCAGCCGGTTAACTAGCCAATCAGATCAGTCTGGAGTGACCAATCACGACCCGCTGTTGACGGACCAATCAGGTTTGCAGGATTACGAGCCTGCTGTAGATGGCCAATCAGGTTTGCAGGATTACGAGCCTGCTAGTTCAGAACAGCAATCATTCATTTAGTAACCATTTGAAGTTACAATGAAACTAAAAGAAATGTTTTGTGGCCATTTTTCAAGCTTATGACCATTGCAGCATCCCCTTGGTCATGCGATCAAAATTCAGAGGCTTGGCAATTGATTCATATTAATGACAGTTGCAGTGTCTCATGGTTATGTTTGTCTGCAACGTTTGGACAAGAAGAGTCAATGGGGAAGCTACATTCATTTAACAATCATATTACTAACTTAACATTCAGTCATTCAATTAAAAACTGTTGCAGGAAAGTTCATGAAATGGTGCAAAACAACAACAACTGTCTTATTTAGCAACATAAATTTTGGACTCAGTTGTGGTTGTAAGTCAAGGATTACCTCTACAATACCAGATCATAATGTATAATAACACCCTGAATTTCAGAACTGTGTTTCTTGGGCATGAAGGGAAGAAAGTTGAGAACTGAAAGATGATGAAGAAAAGCTAAGTTATTCAGAGAGTTTCCATCTGCTAAATTCCTTCCAAAAGGAACAAAGTGGAGATGGGTATGATGAGAAAGGGCTAGAAAATTACGATAAATGGATTTAAGTTTAGAAATGAGTAGATCAGAGCAGGCCTAATATTTACCTGTCCACTTGGGGGCTTCAGGGAAGATTTGTCCAGCAAATTAAGAAAAAGTATTGCTGGGTGATATATGCTGTCAAGCTTCCTCAAAATTAAAAAAAATATAGACCAGATCACTGTTAACTTTTACAATTTAGTGCAATGTTTCTCAACTTCAGGAATTTTAAGATGTGTGGACTTCAACTGAAGTTTGGAGTTCACATATCTTACAGTTGTCAAGTATGAGAAGTATTTTAGGGAGTCAAATGTAGCCTTAAATTGCTGCTACTCTGAGCTTTTTCCAACATAAATGTCAGTTGGACTTTATTCCAATTAGCACTAGTCATCTTGCCGCAAGCTGATAGGGGTGAAAGACCCAATTCTCTATGAGCAGACTTCATGGTGAAATTCTATTAAATCCTCATATTAAAGTTGTCATTGCTGCCAGATTGCACTTACTATCAAGCACTAATCTCTCCCAGATATCTCCAATATTGCCTTGTCATGCCTATTCTTTCTATGGGGCAAAATATAAAATATATTTGGCACTGCCATTACTCATTTCATTTGGGTCCAATCTAGCATAAAAAGAATGGTGTATATATTACTTGGAGCTGTGTCTTTAAAATGGAAAAAGAGAAACTTTAAGATGAGTGGGCTTCAACTTCCAGAAATTTCCAACCAGCAGGAACTGGAACTTTAAGGCTGGACAAATTAGTTGCCAAATTTGAAAAAAACATTGGCTCAATGGAAGACTTTTCAAACTTTTTCAGGCCTAGAATTTGTCTTTATGGTCTCCCTGCAAACAAGCAACAAAAACAATAATCAATAATCTCAAATTCCTGGCACTCCTAATCAATTAGCAAAAGTCTACTGGAGTGATAAAAAAATTGGGTGTCCCTACGTAATTTCACTCACTCCCACCACCACTCCATATCAGTTCTGGAATTCCATAAAGTTTTTTAAAATACTGTTTTAAACACTCTGGTTTTGAGCCCTAGGAGAAAAGTGAGTATAGTTGTAAATTATTGTCACTACATTATTATTGTCCCATCTACCTGATTAAGTGCTTGATTCAAGGGTGTGTTTGGATTTTCCCAGTGTCCATGTAACTTGGTTAGTCTTATATGATAGCCATCATAGCTTAAAGAAACATGTTTGCTTGATCCAATCAAGGCAATTAAAAAAAGAATGGGTTTTATTTACTTCCATTTTGTTTTTAATTTGCTGAAGAAGTTGTTAATACCTCATAAGGATCTTGGAATAGAGTAAGACTTCCCAGTTAATATCTACCTTCCTAGTTAATATCTACATTTATCCAAGGGGTTGATAAATGGCTGGGACTGAAAAAGTTGTTAAATTTGTGGTGGTTGATAAATTATAAGGCCGGGGGACATCAATTAATCTTTTGGGGTCTCTATAGAGTTCCATGCCAGTCCCTAGTTTTGAAAGAGAGGTAGTTAGCAATGAGACAGTTAATTGGATAGTCATGTGCCATCATTAGCAGCCTGGAGTTGTTGTTATGATTATGATTCTGTGTGTTATAGTTAGATTTGCAGTTTTGAAATTGGTAGAGACTTAATAATTAAGTCCTAACCAATGATCTAAAAATTATAGAATAGCATTTAAGATTATCAGCAGTTCTAAGCATAGTAGTAGTAGTTATTGTTGTTTTATAAAATTAGGATGTTCTGGTCTAATAACTTCAATGTTTTCAGCTATCAAGGCAGTCCTTTAGAGAGCTCCATTGGCATAACATTGGATTTTTTAAAATTGATGTTCAGCTTCAATCTGCAAGTCCCAGTATTTTGTATTTTGTTCCAATTATGGTTCAGCTAGCTACATATTTAGGCTGGAGATTGCATTTTTATTCACCTATCAAGTCTTTCCCAAGGACCTGAGGTACGCCGATGTTATTGTTTGAAGGTTTTAAAGGATGCAAATTCTTCTTCTTGCTGTTGTTATTATATAATATAATCATTTTCATATAATAAACTTTTGGAGTCAGGAAACATTATGAAACTTCACAAAGAGGTCAATAAACTGAACAGTTTGAAGACTTTTAGAATAGAGGAAGTTACCTCCTGTAGCAAGTCAATGACCCATCTTATCCAATAATATAGGCTGGGAATGCACCTCAGAGTTTCCAGGCAGAAACTCCGTCAGTTTTGATCTAGAGATGTAGGAGTGAGCCTAGGATTGATAAGGTCATTAGAAATGCTCATTGGCATCCCAGGGAAAAAAAAACCTCAACATTAAGCAACATTTTTTAAATAGATGATTTGACTCTTTAAAAGGTAAATTGAACATTAAATTATGCCTTGCTTTACTCTGCCCACAATATTGTAGCAAAATAACCAATTTTGATCTTTTATGAATATTATTGTTTGTTTAGCTCGGGGTAGTCAAACTCAATTTCATTGCCACATCAAGGTTGTGCTTGACCTCAGGGGCCCAGGGTGGGTGTGGCTAAGAGCATGATCAATTCAATGTTGGGGTTGCCTATGGTGGCCCAAGAGCTCTGTCAGTGAAAATTGGTTCTCAAACTGTTTTTGCTGCAATGGCACTGCAGTCCAGTCCTTCTCTGTTTCTTGTTGGCCCTGAGCACCCAATGGGCTCGATTTAGCCTATGAACCTTGAGCTTGACACCCCTCATTTAGCTTACATAGGTTTGCTTGTTCTCAGCAAGCACTAAATCATCTTTCTCTCAATATTTCTAAAAATTTCATAAACTATGCTATTATTATTGTTATCATCATCATCATCATCATCATCATCATCATCATCATCATCATATTTAGAAACCAATATTGCTTAAGAAGGTGACCTAATAAATTTATGCTAATGTTCCAAATATTTCCTAAATATTGTCTTTCTACCATCACAAGGTATAAGCATTGCCATTCTAGAAATAAAAGTAAAAAATTAGTAATACAATGCAAAATGATAATTCCAGGAATGAATTTTGGTTCTTCTTTCTATCCTTCCTTCCTTCTTCAGGATAAGATAAATATCTTTTTTTTCCTTTTCATGCATATAAAAAATAATAAAGCTAATGTGTTAATTGAGGAAATGTAATCCTACTATTTTGAGAGTAATTAAAATATATTGCCAAGGAGACAACAGATGTGATAACATGCGACAAGGTTAGGGATTCCATGAGTGTGATTCACAAGCATTTAGATTAGCCTTAATCCACTAATGAATTTTGTATTATTAGTTGGAAAGGAGATAAAATTTCATTGTTGCTCATTATCTCCTTTGAGAAGGCATTCAGGAGAGACCATTTTGTCCTGGAAAGAAAAGATATTGCTTGTTTTACATTGCTGTTTAAAATAGTATAATGGAGAATGAAGAGTGCAGTTCTGGGGCATTGGCTGTTAGAGCACAAAAGAAAGTGCGTTGGAGATGCCTGAGGTGAAAAACAAGACTTTCAAATTTAGGGAAGTCTGAAACTGTGGGAAATAATCAAACAGAGGTAAGATGTGTCTTTTCGTGGATGGATCTTCTAATTTATGCTTTAAGCAAATTAAAAGATAACACCTATTAAAAATATTGCACGCAAGTCCTTTGGAGGATGATCTAACATTATTATTTGTTAGTATTCAGAAAGTAGATGGAATTCTTATAAGTGGACTACTCATATAGGAATTGGTTAACCCCTCCCAGGATACAATGTGTTGGTTGACTCAAAGTCTCCCCGAAGGAAGAAATAGCTCTTCCAATTCATAAGGAAAGTTTGTCCTTTCCTCAAGAAATCATCCCTGAACAATTGTCATGGAACAAGGTAGAGCAAGTACCAAATAAAAGATATAGTCCTGCTTTGTGGGTTTCCTCAAGACTCTCCATGCTATTTACTCTCATCTAACAACCATCAGAAAGGGTCAGGTTCCATTTTGCATTTATATCATGTACGGAGCAAAGGATAACCTTGAGATTCTTTCCAAGCACGTGGAGCTAGTTGGAGTCTAGATGTACAAACAAGACAAAGGTTTTCAGCACATCTCTGATTCTGGAGACTTTCCATCTTTAAGTCTGAATTGGGTAGCATTGTCTCAGACATAATTGGCATGCAGTTTGAGCTTTTCTTGGTGTCTTAACACCTGCTTAAAAAGCAGGTAGTTATTATGTCTAAGGGGACTTTTGCTAAAAATTCCTCCTTTGCACTTGTTCCTGGATTTTCCCATCTTGTTTATCTCTTGTTTTGACAACTGCAACACCAAGCACATGGACCTACCCTTAAAGATAATCCAGAATTTATCCAGAACTGGTGACATTGGGTGTGATGGACACATCATGATATGCCCATATAGCATCATTACTTTATAAGCTTCTCAATGCATTCCATAAGATCCAGCAAGAGGAGAATGCTTCAGATCCTCTATCATTCTATGGGAGCTAAGAAGTGGGCCACCATATATCCCTGGGATCCAAATGATCTTTTATAAAGCCTTGAAGACCTCATGATTCTCCTTAATAGAGTATTGGTTGACTTGGTCTAGTAATGATTTTGTGAGATGCATTTGGATTTAGTAGGTAGATGCTGCTATTGATTGTAAGTGGTGTCATTATTTTTTCTTGGACCCTTGGTGCATGTGTCTATTATAATTAGTGGGTTTATATGTGTTTATCTTGTAATCTTCCCAAACTCAGGCAGCTATATAATTCAAATAAAACGAATAGATGAACAAGAGAGCAAGTAGTTGAGTTGTGTTCTATGGAGTTGTATTCTAGTATCTTTTGTTATTTTTCTATTTTTTCAGCCATAGACCATTTGCTGTAAGTCAACTAATTTTTTTAGTTGGTCAACTATATAAATCATTCAAATAATTAAATAAATAAATTCATATCAAATGACTTGGGAAAAGGGGTTTTGTTCCCTACCCGGGAACATGGATTTAGGCAATCAGACCTATGTACCACTGAAATAGGGGTTATTAAATAATAAAAATGCATAAGGTGGTTGTCGTATTTCATCAGGTACATTTCTTCTCTCCCTCCTTCTCTCTCCTTCTCTCACTGAATGCCTATTAAAATTAGATGTAATATATATTTAAAATCTATTTCTGCAAGGCTGAAATGTGATTTTATGCAAATACAAGAAAAGCCCCAAAGAATAACTGCTATGATTAAATGTAAGCAAATTTATGAAGCATATTTACAGCTGATTCATATTGTGCTTGAATAGCCACAGTTTAGGTCTAAATAGTTTCTGTGAGCTGACAATGTTTCATTTCATTTTTTTTTTTTTTTTCTTTTTAGTATGATCCAACATAAAGAGCAAAGTGGAATAGCACAGGACTCTTTGGACGGATTCATTCGATCTTTGGTGCTAATTAATTTAATAAAATAGCTTGTAATATCTGCTTTGCCAAATGCTTAAAATATGGGCTTGGAAGATTAGAGAGATTTAGCATCCAGATTAATGTCATGTTGCGTAAAATCATTTGAATGCAATGAGGAGAACAATGTTAAGCAAGGAACACCTCCATTGCCGTCAATGGAGTTGTAATGTGTAATTCAAAGGAATGTTGTTGGAAAGCTGTTTCCTTATGCTCTGAGTAAATAGCAGCAAATCTCTTTTTGAGAAGCTTCCTTGTGTAAAAATTAGCCTTGCCAAGCTAGAAATAAACCTGAAAATCCTCAAGGCTGAGTCTGGGTGGCAGTCATAATGCATTCAGGGAAGCCTGAAGGAAGGATTAAGTCCAAACCCTTCAACAAGATTCTGGAAATCAGATTTCTAAACTTGGTGGAATAAGTGGAAAGAATGAAAGTAGAGTAGTCATGGCAGGAGCCCTGGTGGTGTAATGGTTAAAACTGCAGTATTGAAGGCAGACTCTGCTCATAGCCTAGAGTTTGATTCTAATTTGGCTCAAGATTGATTCAGCCTTCCATCCATCTAAGGTCGGTAAAATGAAGGTCCAGATTGTTATCAGCAATATGCAAATGTCAACTGTCAAGAGAGTACTGTAAAGCACTATAAAGGATATATAAGTATAAATGCTATTGCTGTTGCTATGCCCCAAATGTTTCATTTTAGGAAGCTCTTGTGGACTGCTATACATGGTTCATGATTTGATGAATAGTACAGGTATTTCTCATTTAGCAATCACAATTAGGACAGGGAACTTAGATGTGCAACCAAGACTGCTCACAATCTGAATTTATATTTCCTTTGGCTTACAACTTTATGGAGATCATAAATGAAAGGATTGGCTACAAAATTACTTTTTCGTTGTCTTTGCAAATGGTTGCTACATAAGGCAGTTGCTAAACAGGGCTACTAGTATGTCAGACAACTGTAATGAAAAATAAATTAATTCTAGCTTTCTAACATTTTTTTTTGGTGATCTTTGCTGAACTATCCCATTTCTGATGTTCTGCTAGATGTTATTGTATGCGGCAGTCACTAAACAAGGACTACCTGTATGTCAGAGAAGCCCAGTAGAAGAGGAATTAATTCTGGCTTTCTCACGCTTTTCCTTTGGTAATCTTTGCTGAACTATCCTGTTTCCTATGTTCTGCTAGATGTTCCGATGTTCCTAGCACTAATCTGAAGAATTAGTATATATACAATTAATATAAAATGTATATTAGTATATATGCAAAAAAAAAAAAAAAAACACCACCATTTTTAAGATTTCAGAGTTGTGGCATTCTAGTTTAGCCAGCTTTTAACAGCAAGAAACCAAGGCGGAAAATCAGTATCTCAATAACTGTTCCAACTTTTTTTTCTGCTTCAAACACACACTCCCAGTAAATAAGAATCAACTCTCCATGCAGATTCATAGTATTACACTATAGCCTCTGAATTACCAAAAAGTTTCCATGTCACAATGTTTACAATAAAGCACACCTGATTTTGAAAGACTTATGTCCTCTGGAAATCTGTGTACTCCCAGTGGGGGGGAAATGGTATTTTGTTTTTGGTTTTTCACCCTGGGGAGAAAAAAGGAACTTGTTACATTCCTTGCTTGCATGTACATGTACTTGGCTCTGAGCTGCTTTCTCACCAAGATTCGGGGAAGAGCATGACAGAACAAGCTTGTGGGAGGATGGCAAAGAAGCATTTGCATGAAAGCCAAATGAGAAAAAAATTGTCTATATATGGAGACGTAGCTCAAGTTAGGATTGGGCAAGGAATTGAAAGTGTTAAGTCGAGTTTTTTGAGTTCACTGGGATATTTTCCTGCATATCCACATGCAGAAAAACATATACACCTAACCAAGTAGATTAAATAAAATAAGTTGTCTCATTTAATTTCTCGAAATACAAATGAACTGTTTTCATCTGATAAGGCAATACCACACCATGAGAGAGCTACATTTATAAACAGGTTTTTTTTAAATGATACCTTTTACAATGGTCAGTTGAATCTGCCTCCTGCTTAGTGTCTGAATTCAAATTAAAGCATTAGTGAGTTTTATTTATTTGATTTATAGAATTGCCCACTTTACATACATGACTCTGAACAGTTTAGCAGTCTATAGAGGCTCAGTGGTTAGAATGCACTATTGCAGGTTAACTCATCACTGCTCACTTCCAGGAGTTTGACCATGATTAGCTCAAGATGGACTTAACCTTTCATCCTTCCAAGATTGATAAAATGAAGACCCAGACTGTTGGGAGAAATATGCTGATTCTGTGAATTGCTCAGAAAGGTCTATAAAGCACTATGGAGCAGTTTCTAAGTCTAATGTGCTATTAATATAATCACATTAACTATTTGGCTTTTCCTCATTGTTATCCAGAATTTCTTTAAACAATTGATTCCAGTGTTGATTATTTTTGTTCTCCCATTTAGGAAGATTTTCTTAACAGCTTTTCCTAACTAAAACCTACACTCATTGGAGAATTCTGGAAGTTAAAATTCACACATTTTAAAGTGTCTAAAGTTGAGGAATACAGATCTGTACTGGGGGTTGATAAAGAACAGTTTTTTAAATTATGTTCTTTGATAATTGAGGATATCTGCTATATCTTCCTTGCCTTCTCAAAGTTAAGAATATCCATTTTCTTTGATTTTTTTCGAAGAGGAATTAATTTTTAGGCTTCTCATTTTTTTTATTTGCTCTTCTGTGATTTTTTTTGAACTTGTCTGAATCCTTGTTAAAATGGGTTGCCAAAACGAGACATAGTACTTGAAGTAGGTGTGACCAGCACAGCCTAAAGTGAAGCCTATTATTTCCTCTTATTTAGAAAATTTAATGAAAATCCAGCCATCTATGCCACCTATGGATTAGAGAAATGAGTTATTAGTGAGATCTCGGGGTAATTGGAACTATTCTAGCAATTTAATTATCCTATATTTTTCAGAACAGGAATTGAAAATTGATGGTATCAGCAGAGATAAAACAAAGAGGAGAATCTAAATAGTGAAGTAGCAAATGGTATCTTCTCCAGATAGATAGATAGATAGATAGATAGATAGATAGATAGATAGATAGATAGATAGATAGATAGATAGATAGATAGATAGATAGATAGATAGATAGACAGACTGATGAATGGATGGAATGGATAGATAGATAGATAGATAGATAGATAGATAGATAGATAGATAGATAGATAGATAGATAGATAGATAGATAGATAGATAGATAGATAGATAGATAGATAGACTGATGAATGGATGGAATGGATAGATAGATAGATAGATAGATAGATAGATAGATAGATAGATAGATAGATAGATAGATAGATAGATAGATAGATAGACAGACAGACAGATAGTGTTAAGTTGATTGGTCTGTAGATCTATGCCCCCCACTTTTTTTTGAAGGTGGGAATTGTCTGGTAGTTCTCCATTGCTTCAAGATTTTAAAAAAGATAAGATACAATGGTTCTGAGATCTGCCAGCTCCTTCAGAACTGGGATTCCCAGTCCCGGTGATTTATATTCATCAAAGTCAGACACGTGTTCTCTTACCACTTTCTTGCTTATTTTAATTTTTATTTCTAGTCTGTCTTTTACAATTATGTTTTTGGTAGATTGGACTGTAGGTTAGTTTTTTTCTCTCTCTCTGTGTGAAGACTGATGAAAAGAATGAGTTAAGCAACTCTGCTTTCCTCTAAGGCCTATTACTTCTTTGCCATCTTCTCTTTTTAGTGAAACAACTTCTTTCTTGATTTTTTTCTTGTTATTTATATGTTGAAAGAAACATTTTTTAAAAATTATCTTTGACTTTAATTACAAGTCTTTCTTCATTATGAGCCTTTGCTTTTCTGACTTCATCTTTACAGAATTGGGCTATTTGCTGATATTCTGCCTTAGTTATATGTCCCTCTTTCCATTTTTTTTCGTACTTATCTTTTTTTGTTTTTCAGTTTATCAGAGGGATCTTTATAGATGTAGATAGATTTAGCAATTTAGATCTATATAGAGATAAATGATATATAGATATCCACACTAAACAACTTGTGCCCTGTTGGGTCATCATTTCAGAGATATTCCCTTATGTTGTGGAGCGATGGAGATACGAGGCAGACTCAGAGCGTTTGTTTTAAATTCAGAGAATAAAGGGTTGCTGCAGCTGCCTAAGCTAACAAGGCAGATCAGCTGGTGGCAACAGCTGATGCTGTTTGACAGCTTCTTTTATAGCAGGCTGTCAAACGGCATCAGCCAATGGGAGCAATCAGCACTCCCACCAGAACTGCAGACCTGAGTGGGGACCGCAGTCAGTTCTACGGACACAACACTCCTTTCCCCTGGCCAGGAGCATATGTAATCTTGTAAATAGGCCGGCCGCCTGTACTGGCAGCCGGACCGCCTTAGTCCTGGGGAATCCTTAGCTGGAATGAAGTCCTTTCCCCCTCAGGGTGTCCAGGGGGCTGCGGGGTGCACGTTTGGACAGCAGGAGCCTGCGGTGGACCAAGTAGGCTCCCTCGTTCGGTTCATTTTGGGCACGTCATTCAGCCAGGATATTAGACCGGGTCGTTTGGTCGGGAGTCCATAGCATTTCATTGGTAGACCGGGTCAGGCAGGGAACCCTTGGCGCTGGCTGGGTAGACCAGGTCATTTGGTCGGGAGTCCATAGCATTTCGTCAGTAGACTGGGTCAGGCAGGGAACCCTCGGTGCTGGCTGGGCAGACTGGGTCCTTTGCACTTCCTGGGTAGACCAGTCCTCAGCGTTTGCTGGGTAGACCAGCCTCTCGGAGTTTGACAAGTAGACCGGGTCACCTGGTTGGGGATCGTTGTCGTCAGCTGGGTAGCCTGGGCTGCTCAGTTGGATGCGGGAGTCATCAGTTGTCCATCTCCACTGCCTCCTCAGCTGGTCTACGTGTCTGCGCCACATACAACCATCATCTAGGAGGACCCTGTAGGATCTTGGCCCTGCAACTGATATAACCTGTCCAGGTATCCACAATGGGTCCCCTGCATAATTCCTGGCATAGACCAGGTCATGCAGGGCAAAGTCCCTGATGAAGCTGTCAGACCCTAAGGGGGTATCTGGGGTGTAATGGGGGTGCAATCTGTCCAAAGTGATCCTAAGATGCCTGCCCATTAATAATTCAGCTGGTTATTTGTTTGTTGTGGTGCAGGGGGTTGTATGCTGGCTCAGAAGGTATCTGGATAGTTTGGAATGCCACTTTACCTGGCCAAACCTAGATAATGCTTCTTTTACTGACCTGACTGCTCTCTCAGCCATCCCATTACTAGCAGGGTGAAAAGGGGCCATGAGAACGTGCCTGATACCCAGGTTGGCAGCAAACACTCCGAACTCACAAGAGGTGAATTGGGGCCATTGTCGGACACCAATGTATCAGAGAGGCCATGGGTGACAAATACTCGGGTCAGGGCTTTAGTGATGTCTGCGAATCTTGAATGGCATAAACTCGGGAGTGTATTGCATTTCAGGCCACCCCCTTCCCACCCAGTCCAGGACTTGGGCAATTACCCTGTCTTTTTTGGAGTGCATTGCAATGTCTTCAGCTGTAATGGGCAGATTGAGTTCGTTGACTTCAAAAATGGCATGTATGGGTGTGGGGTCTTCGACTGGTACTGGTAGGGGGCAGCGACTAAGGGCATCTGCATGGCACAAGTTCTTCCCTGGGCGATGCACTAGTTTGTATGAATAGGCGGCCAGGAACAGAGTCCACCTGGTCATCCTAGGTGATAGGACCTGTGGGGTTTGCTTTTCCCCTGACAAAAGGCCTAGAAGTGGTTTATGGTCTGTTATAAGTTCAAAATGGTGACCATAAAGGAATTCGTGAAACTTTTTAACAGCGGCCACTGCAGCCAAAGCCTCTTTATCAATTTGGCTGTAGTTTCTTTCTGCAGCAGAGAAAGTTCTTGAGAAGAAGGCAATTGGTGCCTCAGAGCCATTTGGGAGCCTGTGGCTCAGAACTGCCCCTACACCAAAGGACTAGGGGAAGTTGCTGATTAAATTTGGACTAAAACTGCATTAGATGTGAGTAAGGATTTGACTGATTTGAAAGCATGGGCTTCCCTAGGTATGCAATGCCAGGGGGATTGTTTATCTAAAAGTCTGTGCAGAAGCTCTGCAATAGATGCTTTATGAGGAAGGAAGGCAGATAAAAGTTCAGGAGTCCTAAGAAGGCTTGGAGTTCAGTCTTGTTGGAAGGTGTGGGTGTCTCGTGGATAGCCCTGACTTTGGACTCAATTGGGTGAATACCAGAGGCATCAATCCTGTAACCTAGAAAGTCCACTTGCTTAGTGGCGATGGTACAGTTCTCCCTTTTTAGTTTGTGGCCATGCTGCCTAAACCTGTCAAGGACTGCTCTAACCCTTGCATAAGTTGAATCTTATTCATAGCTGAAACCAAAATGTCGTCAAAATAAGGGACTACGCCTGGGAGTCCTTGGAGAAGCCTCTCCATGAGGGACTGAAAAATTCCAGGGGTCACACTAACACCAAATTGGAGGTGTTTGCACTTGAATGAACCCTTATGGGTGACTATGGTTTGTAACTCTGCAGTCTGGTTGTCAACAGGAAACTGTTGGTAGGCCTTGGACATATCTAATTTGGCAAAGATGGTGCCAGATTCGAAGGTGTGTAGCAGGTGTTGGATCACAGGGACAGGGTATGCGCTGACTTGCAGGAAACGATTGAGGGAAGTCTTGTAATCAGTGCAGATTCTCACGCTGCCATCTTTTTTAAGTGGGGTGATTATGGGGGTCTCCCACTTAGCAAAATCTACTGGTTCTAACACCCCCTGCTTTAACAATTTGTCTAATTCTATGTCTAACTTGGGGTGGATAGCAAAGGGTACTCTGTGCGGCTTGAGGCGAATGGGAGTTGCCTGTGGGTCTATGTTGAACGAAATAGGGGTACCAGAATAGCAACCTAATTCGTTGCTAAACACATCAGAATAATCTCTGAATAGGTGTCTACCTCAGAGGTTGAAACAGCATGGATACCAGTTGCTAAGGCCAAGAGAAGGGAACCAATCTAGTCCCAACAAACTAGGGAGGGCACCATCTACTACCACCAAAGGCAAATGGCCTTTGAAGCTTTGGAATTGAATTAAAAACTTGCCTTTCCCAAGGACAGGGATGTTCTTGCCCTGATAGTCCCGCAGGGTCAGGTGGCATTTCTGGAGCTTCTTTTTGGATATTCTGGGATGCATTTTCTTCAGGTTCTCCCAGGAGATGATTGAAAGTGCAGATCCCGTGTCCACCTCCATGCTGCAAGACTTACCTTCTAAAAAAACAAAAATATTTATTTTGTTAGAGTCTTTAGAAGTGTGGTCTGAATGGTAGCAGGTATAGCAATCCTCAACTTGCCTTTGAAAATTAGCAGTAGATTGAGGCCTCTAAGGAAAAGTTCTCCCTGCTTGGCAGACTCTAGCTAGGTGACCTTTCCTTTGACAGTTCAGGCAGATTGCATTCCTGAACCTGCAGGATGCCCTAAGGTGTGAACCTCCACAGCTCAGGCAGATGGGTGGCTGCCTGGGGGTGAGTTTGGGCTTTTGCCTAGCTCCTTCTGGGGGGGGGGGGCTTCTGCTGTCTAAGGCAGTTTATGTCCATTGTGCCTTCAGGGTCTTCCTCTAGGGAAACTTCCTCAGAGTGGATAGTGGAGCTTCCTTGCCTGATAGGAGTACCTTGAATTTCAGCTGCTGATTGAGCAGATAGCTCAGCAGCTTGGGCTTCCTTTATTGCTATGGCTAGGGTTAAGTCTTTTTTGGCTAGCAAACATCTTTGAAGCCTCAGGTCCCTGACCCCATAGACAATCTGATCCAAAAGCATGTCTTCTAGGTAGTCTCTGAACTCACACTGTAGGGCAGCTGATCGCAAGGCTGCCATATACTCACTAACAGACTCCCCCTCAGACTGCTTCCTAATTCTAAAGGCATGTCTTCTAGCTATTTGGGAAGGCTTAGGGGAGTAGTGATTGGAGAGAATCTCCTGGAGCTCTTCCCAAGGGATGGTTCTAACAGAGTGAGGGGCTACCAGTGCTGTAGCGGTGTCAAAGACCACAGCCCCGAAGAAACTGAGAAAGTAAGATTTTTTCCGGTGGTCTGTAGCGTCTGTGAGGTCATTGGCATCTAGGAAACAGATGAAATGGTTCTTGTACGACTCCCACGTCTCAGCGGTCATTTGAAAGGTGGGAATGCCGGGCTGGTGCTCATCTTGAGATGGCAGAGTCTGTCGCTTCAGCTGGTGAAGGTTTGAAAATCGCGCTCTGAGAAGAGTGGTTTGCGGCTGCACCTGTCAGGCGGTGTCTGTCTCCTCAGCTGTGGAGGCATTTAAACTTTGCGCTTGTGGAGAGCGTCAGCGGCTGCGGCTGTCAGCTCTCAGTGGCTCCGCTCTTTTTAGTGACCAGCTCAGCGAGTAGAACATCTGGTAGCCTCTTATAGTATCCTGCCCTTGTCACCAGTGTTGTGGAGTGGCGGAGATACGAGCAGACTCAGAACATTCGTTTTAAAGGCTTTATTCAGCGAATAAAGGGTTGCTGCGGCTGCCTAAGTTAACAAGGCAGATCAACAGGTGGCAACAGTTGATGCCATTTGACAGCTCCTTTTATAGACGGCTGTCAAACAGCATCAGCCAATGGGAGCGATCAGCGCTCCCGCCAGAACTGTGGACCTGAATGGGGACCGCAGTCAGTTCTATGGACACAACACCTTACTTAAACAGAGAAACAGAATATCTATGGCTGGGAGAAGGGTGACTTCTGACTTCCTGCTGGTTCCCCCATTGAATTTTCTTGTAGGAAGCTGGCAACAATTATCAGAAACCTCCCTCCTTCCTTCCCTCCTCCCTCCTTCGCTCCCAATTGTTAAGCACTTTTGGGATAACTATGATCTGGGTGACTGAGAATCTCCATAGATACTTAACAGCAGTAGTCTTGTTTTGAATGTTCTTTAGGAGAATAAAAGAATATTATTTTTATAGTGTTGACATTTTTTAAATTTTGGCTGTATCCTTGCATCATGTTAAATCAATATGTGACTTGTTTGATTTTGTATTAGTATAATATGCAAACCTTGACATCAGAGCTTAAAAGTTATGATCTACTTTTAATTTTTTATACAAATCCAGCCTCCAAAGTTGATATAAATGATTAAAGCAAACCATAATCTAACAACATATAACCCCAATGAATATGAGTTAAAACCATGGAATCTAGCATTGTCCATTGTGCATTAGAGACCTTAATCAATTTGTGGTATAGTTTTATATAATTTTCAAGTACATGTTTCTCAGGTGCCTATCCTTTCTGATACATCTTAATTTGTTCCTAGGCCACTGTTCTTCCTGATATATGAGATTCAGCATGAACTGCAGGCAGCAACAAGAACATTGACAAAAGCATGAATGCTATGTATGGTTGATGACACTTAGTAACCTCACAACCATGAATGTTTCCTTCTTATATAACTCTGGCTTTCTTCCATTTGTACTGTATTTTTAGAATGCCCAGGAAAGATGTTTGGTGGTTATTTAACAGGAGATATTCTGAGTTTAAAAAAAAAAAAAAAGCTTCTGAACTTTAGACACATATTGTGGATTGTGGAATAACATAGCCTTGGTACTTGCTGAGCTTTCATAAAACTCTGATCTGCTGCTGGATAGACTGAGCCAAGAGACACTGCCAAGTGAATAAGAGACAGAATAGCTCACAACTGGGCATTGGGAAGAAGAGAAAGCTCAGAAGAGACCCTTCCTAATTTAAAGGACTATAAAGGAGAAAGGGCAAGGGCTCCAAGGTTAAATATGCTGAGCTTGTCAGTTGGAAAGGCAATAGACCAGGTTAGAGATCTGAGAGCTGCACAACAAAGTGACTCCCGTTCCTGCCCCAGCTCTTGCTCACTTAGCAGTCTTAAAGCATGCCCATGTAAGCAGGTACGACTTTTGTAGGAAGACAAAAGACTTCTGTGTACCTTTGGTGTATAGACATGCTGGCCATGTTGCCATGGAAATTGTTTTTGGACAACACCAGCTCCCTCAGCCAAAAAACAGAGATGAGCACCACACCAGACACAACTGGGCAGAGATATCTTTACTTTTTAAAGAAGATGGAGAGAGGAGTGAACTATCAGATTTGCAAGACTGATGCTACATATACTTTCTACTATTGAAACCTTTTAATTTTGGTTGTCTGTTTCTGTATTTTCTCTAGCCACATATTTGTTTTAAAGTACAGTATCCAGAATTGTTGAGACTATCACAAGTGTGGTCACATACAAAAATTGAAAACGGATATCAAGCCACTGTGGTCTAAATAAAGGCAATGCATTATCTGAAACACTCTTTGGAAAGTGATTCAGAGACATGGGAAACATGGGGTTGATATGAGCACAAACAGATAGGGCACAACTGGACAGTGGATGGAGCAAGAGGGTCAGAAAAGACCTTACTTAGTTTATTGGGCTGTAAAGTAGATGTGGGGAGGGTTATTCTTTCAGACTTGCAAGATGGTGTCAGTGAAGCTTTACAATAAGTAGAATTAGCTCATATGGTTGTGATTCTTGGGTAAACGAGTTAAGAATCACAACCGCATGAACAGTGGTGCCCTATCTATGCAGGAGTCCAGCTTCTGCTCATTATTAGCTCCATGTCTTTCCAAAGAGTGATAGCAACATTAGTTGAATCATTCTTGATTTGTGTTTGGGAAGGAGAGGGGAGAAGACTCATATTGACTAATTCACCCACTAATATCATTCCTTATCAGTGATGCCTTATACTTTTGCTCAAAGTTGGAAGAAATTGATTCCTCAAGAATTGAATGCCTTTGGGCCTGGTAAATTAATAATGCAACCCAGAAACATACAGGTGGAATAAAGGAATAATAAATATAAATAAATAGAATTTGTTAAAATAGTATGTATTTCTCATCCTTTGTGTCTTCCAGATGTGTTGGTTTCAAGATCTAAAATTCTCAGTAACAACCTTGCTAGCTGGACAATATTGGGAGTCGAGGCCTATACATTTGAAGATGTGAAAGTTGAAAACAATGTTTAATGGATCATCAGGATACTACAATTTGATCAGAAAGGCAATCCACATGCCAAGATAACAAACCAAAGAGTGTCATTGTAGTAAATACTGAGAATAAGATAAAAGAGACTTGTCATAGCCTGATGGCAAATGATTATTAATGGAATTTGGCTGCAAAGAACTGTAGCGCATCTTATGCATTTTATTCACTCAATGGAACAAAAACTCTTACCCAGCTTCAAACACCAGCATCTCCCTGGAATTTCTTTGCCATCAGTTCAGATGGCAAATATACTCCAAACTTCTTTTATGTAGGTTCTCAGGTCACTGTAACTGAAAATTCAGTTGTAGCAGCATGTTGATGACAATGAGAATGGGAGGGGGGGGGGAGAGAATGAATCTTGGAGCAACAAAGCATCTCCATAGTACATAATATGAAGGAGAAGGAAATAAAACATTAATTGTGATTGTGTATTCTGTCCTGAGTTGTTAAAAAAATAATAACTTCTACTAAAATATAATGAAATTGAGCCTAGGAAATGCTCATCTTATCTTTCATCTCAGGTTAGCTTTATCATTCATTTAAGGCAGGTCCAGTGAGGTTGCAAATAGTTTATGACCTTTAACAAATGGTCTTCTAGGCCAGTCTGATTTAATTAGAAGACAAGACTTATTATTTAACCTTAATGGACTTAAGAATAACCCTATTCTACCCATTTATCAAGACAAATAATTAGCTATTTCTTTTCAAGGCCAAATTTTGAAAGGCCATTGACCAGAATTGAACTATAGAGTAAAATAAACAAGAAAGAGACAAAGTTAGGTACAGCACTGAAGATAGGAATATAAGCACAACATAAGATATGATAGATGAAATTAAAGACTGGTCTAACTATTCTGTTCTCAGTTCAATTCTATTAAAAACCCACTAGTAGGATGTGACTTGAATATAGGAGAATGTTGACATCAAGCACTTATTAATATGTTGACTCTGATACTAGGGTTAACACTAAGATTAAACTGAAAAATACCTGTTATTGTCACATCCATTTTCAAAGCTATTGAATGTGATAGCCATCATTATTTTATTTTATTTTTATTTGGTTTGTCAATTGCTTACAAGATAATAGGTATAAGTAAAAACATAGTTATGAATACATGGATACATATATGAAAAATAAAAGAAACAATAGGACAGGGATGGTAGGCATGTTGGTGCGCTTATGTACGCCTCCAACAGACCTCTTAGGAAAGGGGTGAGGTCAATAGTAGAAAGTCTAAGGTTAAAGTTTTTGAGGTTTGGGGAAGAAACCACAGAGTCAGGTAGAGTGTTCCAGACATTGACTACACTGTTGCTGAAGTCATATTTCCTGCAATCAAGTTTGGACTGATGAATCTTGAGTTTGTATCTATTGTGTGCTCTTGTATTGTTATGGTTGAAGCTGAAGTATTCATTGACAGGTTGGACATTGTAATGTATAATTGTATATACTATACTTAGATAGGACCGAAGGTGGCGTAATTCTAGGTTTTCTAGGTTTAGAATTTCAAGTCTGGTGGCCTAAGGTATTCTGCAACAAGTAGAGGAGTGCATAACTCTTCTTGTGAATATACCTTATTATTATATATTATATTATTATTAGTAGTATATATTCTATATTAATTATATATTGTATATCTCCATAGTAATCAAGACAATCACAGTAGTTAAAAAAGTCATAGCTTAGTTGTTCTGCATGCTCATTTGCATTCTTGAAACCCCGCGCTTTGATTGATCAAAGCGCGGGGTGATCTGATTGGTTTAGTGAGCCGCGCTGATTGGCCCGATGAGAATCTCCCACGATTGGTGGATACGAATCGCGGGAGATTCAAAGCAGTGCCATTGGCTGCAGCTGCCATGGCTTGAGAATAAAAAGTTTTTCCTTTGGAACCAGATCGGTTCCAGGGGCTAAATAAAGAGCTGAAAACATAGTCACTGCCTCCTGGTCTCCTTGCCGAATGGAAATGACACTGGCGACGAGGGTGGGATCCCGAGGCTGAACCCCATCGAGCACGTGTCTGACAGAAGCAAGATTGACAAGATGGTCAGCATCGCTCCGCCCGTGCCCTTCAATCCCACTAGCGAGGACTGGGAATCCTACATGGACAGATTCCTCATGTTCCTCGAATGCAGCAACATGAAGGATGCCACCGGGCCAAAAAAACGAGCCGTCTTCCTGACACACTGCGGGCCCGCAGTGTTCAAGATGATGAAAGCCCTCGCAAAACCCACTGACATCAAGGAGATGGACTGGGATGACCTCGAACCTTTGCTCCACAACCACTATGCCCCCGCCGTGCCCACCCTCATCAGGCAGCAGGACTTCTACCGGCGGGTCCAGAGACTGGGCGAAAGCATCAGCGACTTTGTTGCAGAGTTGCAGAACTTAGGAGGCATGTGCGGATTCTCCGACATGGACGGGGCCCTACGGGACCGAGTCGTGCTCGGACTTCGGGATCCAGTCCTAAAGAGTCGGCTAATGGCCAAAGGCAACATCGCCCTTGCCGACGCCATCGCTGAAGCCACCGCAGCCGAGGCCGCCCAGAAGTCAGCGAACCACATGCGGAGATCAGACGCAGGGGACCGCACCACGACCACCGACTCTGGACGGGCGACCGAGGCTCAACTGGAAGCAAGTCACTGCGAGACCACCACCCACCATGGCGAATTCCACTCCACCTCCGACACCTCAGACGAGGAGGAGGAAATCCACCGGCTCCAGGTGGGACGCGACCAGCGCAGTCAGCGGGGTCGTAAGTCGAGGACCGCGTGTGCCAGTTGTGGAGGTGACCACCCGAGATCTGAGTGCCATTTCTTCAATGCAGTCTGCCAGCACTGCGACAAAAAGGGTCACATCACCCGCGTCTGCCGATTAAAGAAAGCCTACAGTCCCAGACGGCGGGACCACAGTGATCGGAGACGGGACAGCACACCCCCCAGAACCAGAGATCGCCCAGTCGACAGCCAATGGGACCGGAGCGGGCAAACCGGAGCGGGCAAACCCGATGAGGTGGCGAGACCCAGCGGAAGGAGGAAACGCACCAGACGGTCATCATCGGCCACGCATCAACCACCAATGCCCGAAAAGTCTACGTAGAGGTAGGCATCAAAGGCGAGCCATGCAAAATGGAGGTGGACTCCAGGTCCTACCTCTCCATGATCGCCTGGCAAGAAATCAAACGCTTGGTGCCTACCATCCATAAGAAGGGACTGGAGAACCAGAGACTAATCATCAAAGACTACCAGGGAAATCGCATCCCAGTAGTCAGAACCGGACAATTCAAAGTGACATTTAAGGGCCGCACTGCGAAGCTTCCCCTGACAATCGTGGACCGTGACAGACCCAGCCTTTTGGACTGCAATGGTTCACGCCACTCGGCATCGAAGTCATGGGCATCAACCACATTGCTGAGACCGATTGGGAGCAGCAACTGGCACGGGACTTCCAGGAAGTGTTTGACGGCGCCCTAGGCAAGTACCGAGGCCTCCCCATCTCCTTCAGCTTAGACCCTAACATTCCCCCAAGACGCCTAAAACCACGGCGGGTACCTTTTGCACTCAGGCCAAAAATTGACGAGCAAATTGAAAAGCTCGTCAAGCAAGGGGTCCTACAACCAATTGACCATGCCCGGTGGGAGACCCCAATAGTCACCCCAGTCAAGCCCGATGGGTCAGTGAGAATCTGCGGGGACTATAAGGCCACCCTAAATTGCGCCTTGCAACAAAACGCCTACCCCGTCCCAGTAGTGCAGCATCTTCTACACTCACTGGGGGGGGGGGCAAGGTCTTTGTGAAACTCGACCTGGCCCAAGCATACCAACAGCTGCCGGTCGACGCAGAAACCGCAGAGGCACAAACCGTAGTCACCCACCGGGGAGCTTTCCGATGTAACCGACTCCAGTTTGGAGTCAGTGTGACGCCTGGAATTTTCCAGAGCCTCACGGAGAGACTCTTGCAAGGCATCAAGGGGGTGGTGCCCTACTTCGACAATGTGCTGGTGTCGGCAACCAACCAGCGAGAACTAGAGAGGTCGGCTAAGGGAGGTGCTAACCAAATTCAAGGAAACTGGGCTAAAAGTGAAGAGGGAAAAGTGCCAACTTTACACAGAGCGGGTCGAGTTCCTGGGGTACCTCCTAGACTGGCATGGCATCCACCCAACTGCAACCAAAATCAGAGCCATTAAGGAGGCCCCCACACCCAGGACTAAAATGGAACTGCAGGCGTTTCTGGGACTGCTTAATTTTTACAATGTTTTCCTGCCCCAAAAGGCAACCGCAGCGGAGCCTTTGCATAGGTTCTTGGACAAGGCGGCTACCTGGACTTGGGGGAAACGCGAGGAAGCCACCTTCAGGAAAACCAAGGACCTGCTCACCTCGGATGCTGTCCTCATCCAATACAATGAGACCCTACCACTCGCCGTCACATGCGACACCTCACCTTTCGGCATTGGCGCCGTCCTCAGCCACACAATCCCGGATGGAAGAGAAGCTCCCATTGCTTTCTTCTCCAGGACACTCACCAAACCAGAGTGGAACTATAGCCAGCTGGACAAGGAGGCCCTAGCTATTGTCGCAGCAGTGAAGAGGTTCCATGAGTACCTCTACGGCCGCACGTTCACAATCATCATGGACCACAAGCTGTTGCTGGGCATCCTGGCAGGGAACTGGGCCACCCCGAACATTTTATCTCACAGGATGACAAGGTGGTCCTAATTCCTTGCTGCCTACAGCTACCAGCTCACACACCGACCCAGTAAGACTATCACACATGCAGACGTTTGAGCCGCTCACCTCTACCCAATCTAGACACTGACCCAGCACCCACGACGAGCACCCTCGGCATAGAGACTCTGTCCGAGCTACCCATAACCACGTCAGACATTGCCCAAGAAACTAATAAAGACAAACGTCTGGCGTGGGTGTTACATTGGGTAGAGAAAGGGTGGCCAGAAAAGGAAAACGACGAAGTATTCAAAACATTCTGAAACCGGCAAACGGAACTCTCACTGCAAAAAGGGTATGTACTGTGGGGGGATAGGTTGGTTATCCTGGAAAAACTGCAAGGGAAGGAATTGGAATTGTTACACGAGGGGCACCTGGGCATAGTTAGAATGAAAGCCCTGGCTCGGAGTTACGCTTGGTGGCCAGGGATGGATAAACAAATCGAGGTCTGGGTGGCAAGGTGTCAACGCTGCCAAGAAACCAGACCGAGCCCTCCCACGGCACCGATCCTAGAATGGGAAACCCCCAGGGGACCTTGGTCTAGGGTCTACATAGACTTTGCTGGGCCTACCAAGGGACATACATTCCTAGTAACTGTAGATGCTTACTCCAACTGGCTGGAGGTAAATAACATGAAATCCACCATCACAGAGGCTGTGACCAAGGAACTTTGCAAACTAATCGCAACCCACGGCCTCCTGGATGTCATCGTGTCAGACAACGGGCCCCAATTCACCTCATTGGAATTTGAAAAATCCCTAGCGGAACGGGGCATATGACATGCACTGACAGCTCCGGTGCGTCCGGCAGCGAACGGAAGGGCGGAACGGATGGTTCAATTCACGAAAAAAACCATCCAGAAAATCGAACACGGGGAAATCCAAGACAAAATAAATAAAATGTTTTTTATACAACATATAACCCCGAACACAACAACGAACAAAAGTCCAGCAGAGCTACTAATGGGGAGGAAAATAAGGTCCCCACTCAACAGACTGCACCCCACATACAACAACTCGGAAAAACCCCCAAACTCCTCCAGCAAGCACCGGTCTTTTGTGCCAGGCGACACCGTCTATGCAAAAAACCTAACTGGAGACCCACTATGGCTACCAGCAACCATAACCCAACTGACAGGTCCCCACTCGTACCAGCTGCAAACAACTGACGGACGAGCGTGGAAACGCCACATTGATCAAATAAGATTGAGAACAGCCACAAGAAACACAACCAACACGCAACCAGACACAGACAATCCCCTTAACCCAAGCCAAGAGGGGAGGGAATACTCCGGGAACCAAAACCCAGAAGAAAGGAACCAGCCATACTCACCAGCAAGCAGCCAGCTCGGGACCTCACCAGGGAGAAGCAGCCAGGCTAGCTCGACCAGCCCAGAAAGACCAGGTGGGAGCGGCGAAAATCGCAGTTCAACCAGCCCGGGTAGACTGGGAGGGAGCTGCGACAAGCGGCCCAGCAAGGCCTACCAGGCGGTTCCATCGACGAGGCCGAGAGACACAGAGAACCCGACCGAACCGGCCGGGAGCCAACCAACAACTGACCTGCGCAGGTCCAGTAGGCAAGTGCGGAGCCCCACCTACTTACAGGACTACGTTACACAGGACCAAACCAAGAGGGGAGAGGTGTTCTGTACACTCATTTGCATTCTTGAAACCCCACGCTTTGATCAAAGTGCGGGGTGATCTGATTGGTTTAGCGAGCCATGCTGATTGGCCCGCTGAGAATCTCCCACGATTGGTGGATTCAAAGTGGTGCCATTGGCTGCGGTCGCCGCAGCTTGAGAATAAAAAGCCGCAGTTTTTCCCTTGGAACCAAATCGGTTCCAGAGGCTAAATAAAGAGCTGAAACCATAGTCACTGCCTCCTGGTCTCCTTGCCGAACGGACACGACATTAGTTATGAAAAGCAGATTCTTTTATCTGTCTGAATCCTGAACCTCACATGTTTCTTACATCAAACTCAGAATAGTGTAACCTTTGTTCCTAAGAATTGTTCATGTTTCTTGATGTACTTGATGCTCTCTGGGCCTGGTTATGTTGATGATTGATGATGTTATGTAGTCTGGTAATGAAATGCAAACACCAATCAAGCCCAGAAAACACCAAGAACACAAATTCAGCCCAAAGGTGTTTTTTTTTTCAAAAGGGAACTAGACTTAGTATTGAGTCATAACTGAAGAAGCTTCTTGGATGAACAAAGAAAAAAACAATGAAAGTTCAGTTGCCTTTTGAAAAAAAGTACTTTTGGGACAACCATTACCTGGATGATTGAGAATCTCCATCGGCACAACAATTCAGCCTTCAGTTACGTATCTTTTCTATTATTTCACAGCAAAGGAAAGAAGTAGAAAAAACCCTAAACAGTACCTCATTTTTCCCCATCTCAAAACTAACCCCCAAGTAAATATGCAGATAAAGAACTGAACAGGATGTAGATTTAATGATAAATAACCAAAATATTTTTTTGATTGTCACATGTTTTTCACAGAGTATCCTTCTCTGCTCCAGAGTGTCTCAACCTATAAAATATATGGATATTTGAAAATACGTAGATGCATATTTAAGGAACAAGTTAATACTTATACTCAGATTTGGAAAATATGATTGAAGCAAAATAAGTACAAGTTCACCAGCTTAATTCTTAGATCTGAAAGGTGGGAGCTGAGCGCCAAAAGGATTTCTATAACTTTTTCTTTTTCCTTTCTTTCTTTCTTTTGGCAGGAGTTATTTAAAAGATAGAAAATAGTCTTTCTTATAGGTTCCTGCCAGGTCATTTGCAATTTACCTGCTGAGATCTGTGGAACTCAAAATAGGAAAGCATAGATCTTTTCAATATTAACTTTTTCTTTAGAAAAGAAAAAAAGTATCTGATGCACTTATTCTCACAAGTGTATCATTTAAGTGGTTTCAAGTTCAGCATTATCTAATAAATAAACATAAATTATAGGTATTCTTCTTCGTTATGACACTTTGTGCAGTCATGAGGTTACGCCTGAGTTATTCAATATAATGAATATTCAAATGACTTCTTATCCTTCATGATATTAGCAACATTTACTGTCATATATTGAACATAGATATATAGAATTATTCTTACTCTTACAATAATGCTGGTATCTCTAGAATAATAAACATGTCATTTTCTTTGTATTAGAGCACTATTTTGTTTTCTTTGCTCATTTAATTTTTTTCCTTGTCAGAAAAAAATAAAGCCATGGTAATTTTGGCTCATGTAGTTATCTTTTATTCCAAGTAAGATAAATGTCTCTTTTGTTGGTGGATTGACTGATAAGTAGAAAATAAGCATACACTAAATAATATGTTAGCAATTCTCTTCTACAAATCCTCTGTCTCTCTCTCTCTCTCTTTCTCTCTCTTTCTCTCTCTCTCTCTCTCTCTCTCTCTCTCTCTCTGTGTGTATTACATTTTGGAACCACCTATTTCTTTTAAAGAGGAACTCTGGGCAGTATACAATACAATATTACAAGATAAAAACAATATACTGTACATAAGTTAAAATTTAAAAGAAGCAAGGAGCACTGGTTAAATTGAACGACAGAAGATTTATTCAAAATTTATGCAAAAGATGTATGCACAAGAATTTATTTATGCACAAAATTTGTGATAGAAAAAGGTCAATGGAATTCAGGGGTGTTTGGACCTGGAGCATTTGTGGGAATGCAACAACTCTACACTGATAATGAATTTAACCTCTCTTCCCCCCCCCCCCAGCTGTCCTGCTTTTTCTCTGTAGTTAAAATTAACTAAAAAATGAAGGGGGACTTCAGGATTCTAGTAAGCCCCATGGCTGTGTGTTCTTCTATGTTCCCCAAAGAGCCATGTTTCTAAATCTTTCTGGAAGGCTAGGAGAGTAGGGACTGCCTCACTTCTGGGGAAAATACCATTCCACAGAGTGGGAACAATAGCAGAGAAAGCTTTCCTCCTAAGATCACTAGGAATGCTTTAACTAAGGTGGGGTGCAGCATATCCTTTTTGCATGACAGGGTAGGATGAGCTGATATATTGGAGGAAAAAAGGTTCCATCTTTGGCCTTTTATAAAAAAAAAAATCTATCTATCATCTGTTTGTCTGTCTGTCCTGTCATCATCGATCTATCTATCATTTATCATCCAGTTCACTAACTAAAGATCTCTGAATTTCCAGTAAAGTTATCTATTATAATAAATAAATAATATAAAGATCTTTATAAATAATACATATCTATCTTTGTTCTCTTGTTGACTTTGTATTAAGCTTCATCAAATGCTTCCACATTCCATCAAACTCTATTTATTCCATTTTTAAATGTCCTAAGATGCTCTTTTAACTAGCTGTTATTCAGTGATGCAGGGCTCAGTTTGCTTGAAGAGATTGGCTTTTCTTCCTCTCTAGGTTTCCTCAAAACCTCAGAATGTGGCTCTGATTATCTATCTAATCTCACCTGAACAGCTTATGACATTTTTCAAATGCCTGTCACCCAAGTATTTAAACACAAGGAGTGGAAATAAAAACCCTTCATTTAAGCACATTCTGTCCAAGAGTTTCGCAATTTTCTTTCTTTCCTCCACCACTTAGATGTCATTTGTTGACTCTGCTTTCTGTCCTTTTGACAGGTTTAAACAATCATTATAAAATATCTTTGGCTCCAACTTCAGGAACTTGCATTGTCCAGCAGCCCAAAGGCTCCAGATACTCACAGTTGTGGTTCTATGTCTTTCTTTAAATCATTTAGGCCTTTGGGCAGAAGTCTTTGAAATGACAACTATATTGATATCGAGCATCACTTGGCCAGGCTACTCCATTCTTTGGACTTTAAGATAATACATATGGTTTCCCCTGGAATATTAAAAGCAATCCATATGAAGAATTGCTGAAGATTTTGGGATTGGCTAGTCTAAAGAAAAGAAGAATTAGGAGTGACATGATAGCAGTATTTCAGTATTAGAGGGGCTGCCACAAAGAAGACGGGATCAAATTCAGAGGTGGTATTCAGCAGGTTCTGAGCAGTTCTGGAGAACCAGTAACAGAAATGTTGAGTAGTTTGGAGAACCGACAAATACCACCTCTGACTGGAGATTTTACAGTATCCTTCCCCTGCCAAGCCCACCAAGCCACGCCCACAGAACCAGTAGGATTTTTTTTTTTTTGAATCCCACCATTGGTCAAATTGTTCTCCAAAGCACCAGGGGTCAGGACAAAAACAATGGGTGGAAACTAATCAAAGAAAGAAGCAACCTGGAATTAAGGAGAAACTTCCTAACAGTGAGAACAACTAACCAGTGGAACAGCTTGACTCCAGAAATTGTGGGTGCTCCATTGTTGGAGGTTTTTAAGATGACACTAGACAGTCCCTTGTCTGAAATGGTATAAGTTCTTCTGCTTGAAGGCGCTGGACTAGAAGACATCCAAGGACCCTTCCAGCTCTATTCTATTCTAAATTCTAAAACGCTATGGAGTTTTAAGGGCTGAATCCTTTTATTGCTTAATAAGCACCAGATGAGTTTTAATGTAATAACAACAAATGGTAAAAGCAATACAGGATTGTCCTTTACTGCTGAGTTTATAATCTTGTTTCTTTCCATGGAGGAATACCTTTATTTTTTATAGGTCTGAAAGACTTCTGATTTCTTCTCCTTTAGAAACTTCTCCATTAAGCTTCCCAGCTTTATAATTGCAACTTAGTTTGCTTACCAACTGTTAACATATCCAACTACAACAAGCCAGAAATCTTTGCAATTTCTTATACTTTCAGGCATCTCATATTTTAGCTTCTCTCTTTCTGCAAAGGTATATTGTAATAATCTGAGGATACAGATTTAGAAAGTTGGAATTCAAGATTCAGGTTCTATTCAGAATGGTAAAAATTGATCTGTGGCTGGGCCATACTGTTTTTTCATATATTTCAGGTTACAAGTAAGTTCTTTAAATTTGCTATAGGACCAACTTTACCATTTACTAAATCTCATACTCAAACTAGAATCATCAAGGGGAAAAATGCTGTTTTTTTTTTTTAGTTTATTCCTGAATTGATTCATTTATAAAATCATCAGAAACAGTATATTTCTTTACCATCATTTATCCAGAAGTATGCAGTCTTCCCTTCTTCCTTTTAGGTAGTTCTTGTTTAATGACCATTTGCTTATTGATCATTAGAATTTATTTCAGTCATCCCCCAAAAAGGCACTTAAACCTGAATTTCCAATGAACTGGCAATCACATTATTTCATTTGGAAATTTTAAGAACTGGTTTATCCTTATGGTCATTTGCAGTGTCCCTCAAAGATGATTGGGGAAAAATAAGTCCTTTGCATAAAATGGATCTGCTTAATGACAACTGTATTTGCTTAACAACCAGCATAGAAAAGGTTGTTGTTAGTTGTGAAGTTATATCCGACCCATCGTGACTCCATGGACAATGTTCCTCCAGGCCTCCCTGTCCTCTACCATCCCCAGAGTCCATTTAAGCTCACACTGACCACTTCAGTGACTCCATCCAGCCACTTCATTTTCTGCTGTCCCCTTCTTCCTTTGCCCTCAATCGTTCCCAGCATTAGGCTTTTCTCCAGTGAGTCCTTCCTTCTCATGAGATGGCCAAAGTCTTTGAGTTTCAACTTCAGGACCTGGCCTTCTAAAGAGCAGTCAGGGTTGATCTCCTCTAGGACTGACTGGTTTGATCGCCTTGAAGTCCAAGGGACTCGCAGGAGTCTTTTACAGCACCAAAGTTTAAAGGCCTCAATTTTTTGGTTCTCAGCCTTTCTTATGGTCCAACTTTTTTGTGTGAAGTGCTATTGCTGTTGTTATGAAGATCTTATCTGAGGTATATTCAGATTGGGTCACTCAAGGAAACATCTAAATGACAGAAAGATCTAACACAGATGTGACACCTGAGGAAAGGCACCCACTAAGTCCTTACTATTGGGAAGCTGCTAATTTTGGGTTTTAATATTCTTATTAAAGTTTGTTTTCAGATAAAATCAAATAGAAGCAAAAGTCAGGAAAAGTGAACAAAAAGCAAAGAAAAAAAAAGTAGTGTCTTCCAACTTTTTTCAGTGCAATAGAATAATAAAAAAAGTTACAGCCTCAACTTTTTGCTTTACATTTCTAACTATAACGAGTCTTATGATCACAACTGAGCCAAAATTTTCTGTTGATAAGCAAGACAGTTGAGCCGAAGTGACTTTTGCTCTATTTTATGCCTTTCTTGCCACCATTGTTTAGTGAATTGCTGCAGTTATTAAGTTAGTAACATGGTTGTAAAGAGAATCTGGCTTCCCTGTGGACTTTGCTTGTCAGAAAGTTGGAAAAGAGGATCACATGACTCCAGCAACCATCATACATGTGAACCAGTTGCCAAGCATCTGAATTTTGATCACATGACCAATGAAACTGCTGCAATGGCTGTAAGTGTCATGTTACTTTTTTCAGTCACTAAATGAATGGTCATAAGTTGAGGACTACCTGTATTTCAAACTATTTCTATAACTACAAAGCAATCTAGTTTTCAAAACATAAATTCAAAGTTTTATTGCTTCCAGTTTTCCAGTACAAGTTTCCAAGGAGAAACAACAAAGGATAGATTCTTCTTTTTAATTAAAACAATCCATTTTGCCATCTCCATCAGCTCTATTACCTTTACCATACATTCTTCCATTGTGGGAATTACTTGTATCTTTCCATCTTTTTGCATATGGGATTCTTGACTCAACATATATAGTAAAAAAAAGATCCACTTTTTCTTTCAAACTCTTTATCCACTGACCCTAACTAACTTTGGGACAAAACTGTACACATTTCTTCATCATCCTTTAGGAAGACAGTTCCCTTTCTTGAAATGTTCTTCCTTAGAAACAAAACATTCTATTGTTCCAGGAGAAGTTGAAAGCATCTTTATTCACTCTACTAATTGAGCAGACACGGTGGTACAACAGGATTATGTCTTCCCATTGTTACATTATTTTATATTTTTGTGTTTTGATACAATTATATGTTTTTTGCATTTCAGTGCATGAATTAACAAAAAATTGGCTACTGTTGAGCAAGTATGTTAATTTTTAAACTTCCTTAAACTGTTCAAACTAGCTGTATTTTCTGAAATTTATTTTATTTTGAAGTCTATTTCTAAAAGCAAGCAGACATCATTACAAAAAAGAAACACAAGTCCAAAATAGCACTGCTAGTATTTTGAGAAATGGAAAGCCAATGGTTACTTAATTTGGTCCCATCATAGTTTTTCTTGTGTTTTGGAAGATATAAGTCAAAGTAGTTTGTATTGTAATATGGAAATATCATACTTTTCAGACATCTGATGGCATCTTGATCTGCATGATCCACTTTCCCCCCCAGTCGCCAATTGGGACATAAAATGTTCCTTTTTCCACAGTGAACCTGCTCACTGCTATTGTAATTAGCTATTATAGAGCTTTGGTGGTGCAGTGATTAGAATGTTGTACCATGTTGGCCACTTCTGCTGACTATTGGCTGCCTGCAATTTAGCAGTTCAAATCCTACCAGGCTCAAGGTTGACTTAGCCTTCTGTCCTTCTGAGGTAAGTAAAATGAGGATCCAGACTGTTGGGGTCAATAGGCTCTGTAAGCCATGAATTTCTGTCCAAGATTGATATCATGTTTTTCTTGAGATGCATGCTTCCTAAGAAATGTCAGTGATTGAGGTTTGACATGAATCTTAACCTCTGTGTCCACTGAAAATGAAGAAGTTGAGACCTGATAAAACTGCATCAACTGAAAGAGGGAGGGTGGAAGACAGCAATAGGGAAAGAGATTGAGATCTCCAAACAATGAATGCAGAAGGTGAATTGATCATGGGAAATAGCCAAAGATGAATAATAACATGATAAGAATTTCTGCCATCATCTGCAAATTGTTTTAATAAAATCAACCAAATTATTCATTTCATAAACCAAGTTTCCTAGTGAAACAGATATTTAAGTTGCATGCTACTTCTCAATTCAAAGTTTTCTAATAAAATTCTGGGGCAATCTGCCTCCCAAGGAGAGGGGAAATAGCTATAGCACTTAGCACTTAAGACTTATATATTGTTTGACAGGGCTTTACAGCTCTCTCTAAGCAGTTTACAGAGTCAGCATATTTTCCCCAACAGTTGGGGCCCTCATTTTACTGACCTTGGAAGGATGGAAGGCTGAGTCAACCTTGAGCCTAGTGAGATTCGAACTGCCAAGTTGCAGGCAGCTGGCAGTCAGCAGAAGTAGCCTGCATTCTAACCACTGTGCCATGTTATTTTATATATATCTTCTCAACATATTTCAATATATCGAGTAATTGTTTTGCAAATTGTCTTCATAGTGATTTGGCTGATGCCAACTAATGCCAATCTAGAGAGACTCAGTTGAGGTCTCCTTGGATTTGCTTATGATGACAGGATCACACCCATTCTGTACAAATCTGCTAGCACATCATTGATCATCAGGACATTCATTGACACCTACTGGTGCTTGTGGCTTTCTATTGTTTCTATTTTGAACATTATTATAATTTTATCTGACCTCAATAAAGTATTTAGTAAAAAAACAGATTCATAGAATTACTTTGTTGATGAAAAAACAATGACATTGGTTAGGAAATTACAGGAGAGATCAATGACAGCAGATATAGATAATTTTGGGGTGTGTTCTGTGCAATTTATTCATGCCTTGTTCTTTCCTCTGGAGTCACCATGACTCAAGTCATTAAAAAACAAAAGGATGAAAGAATATTGAACATATTGATCAACTGGTATCATAAATGCAATGTAATGACAATTGCTTTGATTATTATATGATTTGATTATTTTCACTATCTCTAGAGATTAAAGATGTTTTATGTTTATGTGTGGGAAGAGAGGATGTGTGGGTGTGCATGCACCCACTTAAAAATACACTAAGCAAGAAAACAAGAATCACTTTGGTTTGGAATGATTAAAAGCAAATAGTTACCATCTGATTAGGTAACAAGGTTTCCTTAGAACACTGAGACAATGTTTACTGTTGTTCTGCAACATTTGCTCTCTGGTCATCAAATGATAAAGCACATTGATAAGGGTAAGAGAATGTTCCGGACACTCTTGAATCAGCTGTTCTTATTTAATTATGGCAAGTTGCAAGTGGGGAGGACTGCAATATGTCAGTGTGATGTGAACTTCATTAGTCATTTGCTTTATGATTTGTCCTGTAATCAGAAGAATATATTACTCTTTCTCTATTTAAGCCTGATTACTGTTAGAGTGTGACACATTATACGTTTATGCGACACAGCATTCCTGACATCAGGATTCTGATCTATGAATTAGTAAAATAGGTTTTATAACTATAACAAAAAAAGAGATTGATGTAGAGAAAATACAGTATAAAGCTTAGCACCTATCTCATTGGATCATAACAGGAGGAATTGTACTCTTTTCATATGCCTGTGTGCATATGAAAAAAAAAAAATACAAAAGTGACATCATATGGATTCTATATCTGCAACCTTCTGTCTGTTGTGATCCTTTGGTCAAAAGGCACCCTTCCAATGCTTACTCAAAAGAGTACCCCTTTGAAATCAGGCTGGATCATATTAGATGGCAAGCATATGCTATAAAGTTAAATGACCAAGTTGGAATCTGAACTACAGATGACTCAAGTTATACTTTGGATGGAATCATTTTTAGAACTTCTTTTTTTTTTTTTAAGACAAATTTTATGAATTTTACAAAACAATACACAAACAATCAAGGCATAATAACTTAAAGATCTTTTCTAAGAAAACCAATAAAACATACAAAATAGTTCCAAATTGTAAAATATATATATTTACGTTATCTGTTCAACTTCATATCTTATTCCAACTTCTCCTTTTCATTCTATTATCCAAATTATATTTCTTGCTAATTAAGATTTTATTGCCTTTTAAAAACAATACACAAACATACAAAACATAAAACATAAAAAACATAAAACATCTTTTCTGAAAGCCGCTTAAAACTCTTCGCACAGACACAAATTCAAAAATCATATTTACTTCATATATCATTCCATATCTTATTACCATTTTCAATTTTCTATATAGCTTCTTCCCTCTTTTATCTTTCTTAGTTTTATTTTATTTATCTTATCTCAATTCAATTCATAATACTTATCATTCTTTATCTGTTCTATTTCCAGCTATCCATTCATCTTTTCTCTTTAAATATACTTCTCCTGTACACTGATTGGAATGATGCCTTTGACTCTTTCCCCTAACTTAATAATACTTAATATAACATTTACCTTATATTGGGATTCTGTTTGGTACATTCTAAAATTACACAATAAATTTTATGAAAAAAGCAAAAACACTACAATAACAAAATAAAAGCATATAAAACCACTATCAATACCATTAAAAAACTAATCATATATATTGATACTCCTTTATATCTTAAACATTTTACTCTAAATACACATATAAAAAACAAAATCTTATGTACCTTCCAGAATCCCTTTTTCATTTAGATTTACCTATTGTCTCTAAATGAGTTTTGTTTCTTTAAATCTTGCTTCCCACCATTAAGGCTTCTCATCTCCTCCTTTCTCTCTTGTTTATTTTTCTCCTTGCCCTTTTTACTCCTTTGTCTCTCCTCCTCCCTTTTCTTCTTCTGCTTACCCCCCTTCTGTTGTTTTCTAACCTTGTATCCACCTTTCATCTCATTTTTTCTCTTTTTTGATTGTTTTTTTCAAATATTAAAATCCCCTTTTTCTTTTCCTCTTTCTCCTCCTTCCCCCAAAAAACCCATTGTTCATCAAGATGGCTTCTTCTTCTTCTTTGTCCCAGTTGTCCCGCTGTGCAGTCAATTTTTCATAAGTGCATACCGCCATTTCTAGAAATTGAAAAAGAGTGCCCAAAGTATCTTTTCCATCTTGTTCTTCTTTTCTATATTTTTGAAATTCAATTTTTAGTTCATCCACAAGCAATGCCATCATGAAGAGAAAAACTTTTCCCAAAACAACCACCCAAGTATTTTTAATCAAAAATAATTCCAAAAAGTTCCAAAGTCACTTTTTTCTTTCTTCTATTTCTCTTTCTGGGGTTACTGTTTAATCAAAAGGTTCCAATTAAGATACATCTTTCTTTAAAGTTCTAGGCAATGTCCTCCTTTTTCAAATTCTGCTCCAATTTTTTTTTCCTCTCCCTTCCCACTTACAACAACAATTTTCCTTTAAATGTTCAGAAATCCATACCTCCAATACGGGTTTTCCAATTTCTTAAGTTGTTAAATCCAATGTCCAGGAATCCTTTATCCCTTGGCTTTAACTTTCAAATTGAGTTACCTTCAGTGCCCAGATTTTCCAGATCTCCATCTGCTATTTCTATGGGGTGGGAGAGTGAAGAAAAAACAACTTTCCCTTGACAACTTTCTCCGCCGCTTTCAATCTTCTTAGGGATACAATGTATCTTTCAGGCAATTCAAGCAGTTCAGTTTCCAGGGTGTTTAACAGTTGTTATTTTCCCGGCTCAGCCAGCACTTTCACTTCTCCTGATTCTTCTTTATCCTTCTTCCTCCAGCACAATCTTTTCCAGCTGCCAGCTTCTTTGTGAGGCCATTACTGACCACCGCTCCACCACCTTGAGAAAAGGAGGTTATGCCGGGTGAGGAGGGGGTCTGTGACACCCCCAACCCCTCTCTGGATCCTCCCTATCTTCGGCTGCCTCTATGTGGCAGCCTTATCCTCCAGACCCGTCAGGATCGGAGGCACCAAGATGGCTAGCGTAACAGGGATCGCGCAGGATCGTGAATCCCTGCTGCCACCGAAGCCTGGCAAACCGGAAGTCCTGAATCATTTTTAGAACTTCTGATTACTCTATGCCAGGGGTCCCCAAACTTGGCAACTTTAAGACTTGTGGACTTCAACTCCCAGAATTCTCCAGCCAGCTGTCCACAAGTCTTAAAGTTGCCAAGTTCGGGGACCCTTGCTCTATGCAGTACCTGAATTTGCTATATTACATTAGGCTATAGCATGTGACTTATAAGAAGCTATCTTACTTATTGACAATTCCCCCATATCTTTGCCCCAACCCACAAGCAAATATAATTATGACAGATAAAAAAAAAACTGATAGAATTGAAAGAATTTTTAGGATCAGTTGACTAGAATATGCTGTCCTTTTTTCTGATTTTTATTCTGATGGGCATTCTACTTCCTCACATATTAATCTGGCCACATGCCAAAATTGCCTTTTTAGCATAGTACAATAAACTAATGAGAAGTGGATGTTGTTGAATTCCTACAAGTAAGTCAATATGGAATACATACTTTCATGCCTATTTTATACCACTGTTCAGAGTATGTTTCTATCACACTTCATTATAGGATCTTCTCTGAATCTGCTTTATGCCATTTATGCATCAGCCTGGTTGTTGAATTCAGTCATACCCTTGAACCAATGCCTCAATTTCTCAGGTGGTTCATATAAAGCAGCTTGCAATCCTGGAAATAGGGACTCTAAACCCATCATGATAGCAAGGAAGCTATTGAATGAGCAACAGCTCCACAAAAACCAAGCTTCAGATTTCTATTAGTTCACATTTCATAGATGTCATGCCTTGTCTTCAGATGGGTATCACCTTGTCTTCACCGGAAATGTAAATATTGCAACAATTTCTGAACCTGTATTCATTTAAAATGATTTATGTTCATGGCAGGTTAAGCTGGGAGAAAAGAAAGAAAAATGAGATTGATTAACCTGTCATGTGTCATACTCCACAATGCTAGCTAGTCCAGAAATGGTTTGGTGGTTGGAAACAGCCTCTGGGATGCAATGACATTTTCTTGACAGCGTTGCAATGCTGGGCCATCACAACAGATTTTTTCTGGGTCTCAGGTGGCTACTGGAACCTCCAGAAATCAACTGAACAATGCTTGGAATAATAATCAGAGATCCATTATAAATGGTAGATGAGTAGCAAATGAGATAGCCCCAGGTTTCAGCACAAAGAGCCCTGAGCAAAATAGGTGTAGTGGTTAAAAAGTATCTTTATATTATAAAGTGCATAAATGTGTTTTACTTACAGCTATTAAATCCAACCTTGGAGAGCTTAAAAAGTTAAGCAGGGTTGCATCAGTTTCCACAAGATGGGAGACCATTGGAAATCCCAAAGCTGTTGGAAAAATTGGAAAGTAAAAAACAACAACAAGCAGAAAGAAAGTATAACAAACCTTTCTGTTTTCCCGTTACCAATGTTTCACTTCCATGAACTTGCTAGGAACTAAAAAAGTCTCTCTCTCTCTCTCTCTCTCTCTAGCTAATTATTCACAAAACAAGGGATGTGGTGGCTAAGACACTGAGCTTGTCGATCAGAAAGGTCAGCAGTTTGGCGGTTCAAATCCCCAGCTTCACGTAACAGAGTGAGCTCCCGTTCCTTGTCCCAGCTTCTGCCAACCTAGCAGTTCGAAAGCATGTAAAAATGCAAGCAGAAAAATAGGGACCACTTTGGTGGGAAGGGAACAGTGTTCTGTGCGCCTTTGGCATTTAGTCATGCCGGCTACATGACCATGGAGATGTCTTCAGACAGCGCTGGCTCTTCGGCTTTGTAATGGAGTTGACACTGCCTCCTAGCATGCATATGTGACGGGAACCTTTAATTTTATATTACATCTTATTTGACAATAATTATTAACAGCCCTTTTTTTGCAAAATTGTAGTTTTGTCTGGATTACTGCAATTCACTTCATGTGGGGCACCCTACAACACTGCTCAAAAGATTCAAATGGTCTGCAGCAGCATGAACAATGATGATCATGCTTCGGGTATTCCCATGTAACTCCTTTATTAGATGGGCTGCTTTGGTTACCTGTAATCTTCTGGATGCAATTCAAGGTGGAATGGGACTATCAGGATCCTCCAGGCCATGCCTCCTTCTCCTCCAAGGAAGGAAGGGGAGGAGATGGAAGGCTGCAGGAAGCTTCCTTCCTTCCTTCCTTCCTTCCTTCCTTCCTTCCTTCCTTCCTTCCTTCCTTCCTTCCCTTCCCTTCCCTTCCCTTCCCTTCCCTTCCCTTCCCTTCCCTTCCCTTAACAAGTACCTGAGGCTGTTTGGCTGCTGCACCTCCCCCATAGCCCATCAGTCCTTGAGATCGCATCCTGGCAGCCAGAGCAACATGGCTTATGTCTGCCATCTGATGGGCTGGCAGCTAACTGTTCCATGTGGACAAAAGGCCAGGACAAATGGTGTTTCAGTGAATGAGCTGCACCAAAGGATGTGGGGCAGAAAGGCAGAGGCCCATTGGCCAGGGTGAATGACTAGGGGAGCGCCAGCTGAGGAGGAAAGCTAGAGATAAATGGGCAGAGGCAGAAGCCTGGAGCTGAAGGAGGCACCCCCAAGGACTGTCTATCTAATGGGCTGTTGTTGCTGTTGCTATTATGGTATTAATAAAAGTAGTATTTATCAAATAATTTCTATATAATAAACAATAGGGGTTGATGAACAATCTGAAACTTCATGAAGGATTCTGTCTGGTGTTGGGCAGTGATCAGATACCTTGGTAATTGTTCTTTTTCATGCAATAAGACAATAAGAATACCAGTAAATAAAGGAATTATCATTAACTTTATAATTAACTCAAACAAACAGATTTAAAAACATAACATTAAAAGCATACCTACAAGCAAGGTGCTACCAAATCTCTTACAAGCTTCTTTATAACTACAGAGATAATCCAAGGGTAAGCAATTTGCACAATAACTGATGCTAGGTTTCATGCAGAAGCTCCCAATAAAAAACAACCTCAAGGTTTTTATCAAAACTTTACTTCATGAACCTGCTATAGTCATGAGGCTGTGGGATCTGATTTTGACTGAGTGGCTTATGGCTCTGGGAAGGGAATTGGAAGAGATTTTCACAGTAAGAAAAGCTTGTATAAAGATCCCTTCTTTATTCAGTAAAGCAAGGGTCTTCAAACTTGGGAAGTTTAAGACTTGTGGACTTCAACTCCCAGAATGCCTGAGCTAACATGACTGGAGGAGGAATTCTGGGAGTTGAAGTACACAAATCTTAAAGCTGTCAAGTTTGAAGACCCCTGCAGTAAAGTAAGAGAAGGACTAAGGAGATAGTAATCTTTCAATATGTGAGAGATGGTAGTAGTCTTCCAATATTGGAAAGGCTGAAACAAAGGTGAAGGGGACAGCCTACTTTCCAAAGCACCTGAGAGCCATACAAGAAGTAATGGATGGAAACTTATCAAAGAGAGTCAACCTGGAATTAAGGATACATTTCCTGACAATTAGAACAATTAATCAGTGGAACAGCTTAACTTCAGAACTCATGGCACTCCATCACTGCAGGTTTTTAGAAGAGATTAAACAGCCATTTGTTTGGAATGAGCAGGTGGTTGAAATAGAAGGATCCCTTTATTCTGTATTCTGTTTAACAAGAGTAAAAAAAAAAAGGTTTATATTTTTAATCTAGAATTACACTTAGAGTAGATAACCTAAAAATGTGACTAATAAATAAATGTAATATTTTTCAATTGTTCTAAAACAAAATAAAATGGAAGGCAAGGGGCAGATATTAGTCAACTCGTAAAAACTGAAACTTTTTATCACACCAACAAGAAGGCTTATTTTAACATGCTTGGGGGATGTGCCAAAAAAAAAAAAAAAACCTAAAAGATTTTGGGTTCAAATGTATACACTGATTCAGAGGATTTTAAAGAGTAATATACAGTTGAAAGCAGAACATCTTGTGACTGATAGACAGTTGAGGAAAAGTCACAGGGCTTTGTTTTTACACATGACAAGCAGATAATAAATAAAATTATTGTACACACAAATATTGAAAGATTTGGCATTTTTCATATTGGAAGAATGATTGGTGAAGATGATAGAGCTCTTGGAGACAGATAAATTATACACATTTGATCAAAGAAAAGACAATATCTATGCTTATTGTTGACTAGGAACCCTTTATGGACATTTTGCATGAAACAGGGTGGGGTGGGGGAGAAAAGTCATGATAGAATTTTAGAGAAAAGGGAAAATTTACAATATTACATAAAAATTCTACAAATATGAAAAGCTACTATTTTTCTTTATTATTTTTTTCTTTTTGACTAGCTTTTGCTTTCATTTCTTCCTTTTTTCTTTCTTGTTCTCTTTTAGTTTTATTAATTTTAAATCTTTCCATAAAATTATTAAAAAAAAACTTTTTCTCTGGCACCAAATTTTGGCTTCTAAACTATTTAATGAAAACAACTTCTGATTTTTAATATTTTTTTTTTAATATTCATGGTTGGGAGATTAAGCTTGGCTTCCCCTTGAAAGTCTAATCTGAATTTCTTCTATATGCTCCTACAGGGTAGAAAAACAAAAGCACAAACAGATTCCCATACAGACCAGTAGGAAAAGGATAATGTGGTTTTATTAATAAAGGTTTGGAATATCAAACTTGAAGGTTACCCTTAAAGGCCAATATTTTATGCGGGTTTACACTGTTATACTTGGATAATATTCGAAATTATATCCCCTTAAATGGTAAATGTTATTATATCATTTTCTGGATAACCTTTCTAAAAAATGTTCATAAGGTTTACATTTTTTTTTACACGGTCATGTCAAAGAAAGAGAGATGACACAGCATCATTCGCATGATTGGCTGGCTGCATTTAGAAATTCTTTATCCTGAATGATCTTCTGTCCTTCTCCAGTGAACTGTAAATGATGCCTTAACTAATCTTGGGCACAAAATTAAAACCAGTAGTCTTGCTTGTTTCCCTTCTGCTTGCTTTAGCTATATGCATTCTGTCTGCATTTATGAATGGAGGCTGACTCTCTCTGTATACTGTATATGTAGTAGAAGGCTATAGGGTATAATAGAAAATGTTTTCAACAGAAAATAAGCACCATTAATTTTCTTCCAGAAGTCAGAAGTGAAATATTTTTAAAACCCCTTGGTGCTTAAAGCAAACAGTTCACTGCATGAGTTTCTTATAATCTCAGTTGTATCTCTAGGACGAGAATTCGATCACCTACCTATTACACTAGGAATCCCCTGAGTTTAGTACTTGGCCCTTGCGGCTTTCATTTTTATATATTATGCTTGTAAAATCTTGTACTCTACATTAATGATTTGATTGATGTTTGCTCAAAAGGTACAGATTTAATGTGCTCCAACAGTGCGATGCTACTTTTTTCCCCCTGCTCTTCTGCTGATAAACAGAAAGCCATCAGTTTTTCCTCCCATCTCTGTTTTTTAATGTTCAAATCCATTAACTTGATTTGAGTTAAATAATAAGGTCTTTGATCCAAATGTATCCATTTCTGTTTGCATTAAAAGGTGCATCCCACCAGTTCTTTAAAAATCATGTGAGTATCCAGGTGTGAGCAATCTATCCATCTATCCATCCATCCATCTGTCCCTCCTTCTCTTCCTGCAAACATGGCATTTGACTACCATGATTTTAGGACAGTTATACAGTCCAATCCAATGCAATATAAATATAACAAACATGTACAGATAGTCCTTGGCTTACAACTATTCAATTAATTATCAGTCAAAGTTACAACAGCGTTGAAAAAAAGTGACTTACAACCGGTCCTCAGACTTGTGACCATCACAGCATCCCCATGATCATGTAATCAAAGTTTGGGCATCTAGCAACCAGCATGTATTTATGATGGTTTTAGTATCAGGAGTCATGTGATCATTATTTCCAACCTTCCCAGCCAGCTTCCCAATAAACAAAATCAAGGGCAAAGCTGGATTCATGTAAGAATCATGTGATTCACTTAATAGTAGCAATGATTCACTTAACAACCTATAGGAGAATAGCAGGAAGACCCATGTGTGGGGGTGAAATTAAATGAAACATCAGTGTCATGTCCTCGAAAATGATGCCAGGAGTCGGTGACTTCAAATCATGCTCTTTTATTAGTGTAGGAACCGAACTGGGGCTACGGAAAAAGTTCGCGGCTTTTATTCCTTTAGCCGCGACGGCCGCGGCCAATGGCACCGCTTTGAATCTCCCGCGATTGGTCTGTTCGAATCGCGGGAGATTCAAAGCGGTGCCATTGGCTGCGGCCAATGAGATTTTTAGCGAGTCAATCGGCGCGGCTCGCCTAACCACTCAGAGTGCCCCGCGCTTTGGCCAATCAAAGCGTGGGGATTTCAAGAATGCTAATGAGGGGACAGAACACCCCTCCCCTCTTGGTTTAGTCCTTACATCGTGTAGTCCTGTAGGTAAGCGGGGCTCTGTCTTAGCCTACTGGACCTGCGCAGCTCAGTCGTTGGTTGGATCCCGGCCGGTTCGGTCGGGGTCTCTGTTTCTCCGGATGCCGACGTGGGAACCGGCTGGTCGGTCGGGCCGGGCCGCTCTCCGTAGCTCCCTCGTGGGTCTCCCGGGTGGGTTGAGCTGCTGGTTTCACCGCTCCCGCTCGGTCTCCCCGGGTCGGTCGAGCTGGCCTGGCTGTCTCTTCCTGGCGAGGGGTCGTGCTGGCTGCTTTCTGGTAAGTATGGTTGGTTTATTCTTCTTTGGTTTTGGTCCCCTGGGTATTCCCTCCCCCCTTGGTTTGTGTTGTGGGGGTTGGTTTCGCCTGCTTGTGTGTCGGTGGTTTCTTGGGTGGTCGTCCTCGACCTTAATTGGTCGATGTGGCGTTTCCATGCTCGTCCGTCTGCTGTTTGTAGCCGGTACAATTGTGGGCCTGTTATTTGTGTGATGACGGCCGGTACCCATAACGGGTCTCCCGTCAGGTTTCTTGTGTATACGGGGTCGCCTGGAGGGAAAATTCGGTGTTTGCTGTTTGAGTCTGGGGGCTTCTCCAGGTTATACGTGGGGTGTAATCTGTCGAGTGGGGACCTTAATTTCCTCCCCATTAATAGTTCGGCTGGGCTCTTATTCGTTGTGGTATTTGGGGTTATGTGTTGGGTGAAGAGTAATTTGTTTATTTTGTCCTGGATCTCCCCGTGGTCTATTTTCCGGATGGTTTTCTTAGTGAATTGCACCATCCGTTCCGCCCTACCGTTCGCCGCCGGGTGCTCCAGTGCTGTCAGCACGTGTCAGATGCACCTTTCCGCTAGGAATTTTTTGAATTCCAGCGAGGTGAATTGGGGCCCGTTGTCAGAAACGACGACGTCTGGGAGGCCGTGCGTTGCAAAGAGTTTGCCGAGTTCCTTGATCACGGCCTCCGTGGTTGTTGTTTTCATGTTGCTTACCTCCAACCAGTTGGAGTAAGCGTCTACTGTTATAAGGAAGGTGTGTCCTTTTGTGGGCCCAGCGAAGTCTATGTGGATCCTAGACCAAGGTCCCCTTGGGGTTTCCCACTCTAGGACGGGTGCTGTGGGTGGGCTTGGCCTAGTTTCCTGGCATCGTTGGCACCTTGCTACCCAGGTCTCAATTTGTTTGTCCATCCCAGGCCACCAAGCGTAACTTCTGGCCAGGGCTTTAGTCCTAACGATGCCAGGGTGCCCCTCGTGTAACAGTTCCAGAACCTTCCCTTGTAGTTTTCTGGAATGACCACCCTATCCCCCCATAGTATGCACCCTTTTAATAATGAGAGTTCCGTTTGCTGGTTTTGGAATGTCTTGACGGACTCGTCGTTGTCCCTTTCCGGCCACCCTTTCTCTACCCAATGCAACACCCGCGCCAGACGTTTGTCTTTATTAGTCTCTCGGGCAATGTCTGACGCGGTTATGGGTAGGTTGGGTAGAGTCTCTATACTGAGGGTGGTCGTCGTGGGTACTGGGTCGGTGTCAGGTTCCGGTAGCGGCGAGCGGCATAAGGCGTCTGCATGGGATATTGTCTTACCCGGTCTGTGTATGAGTCCGTAGTTGTAGGCTGCCAGGAACTCGGACCACCTTGTCATTCGGGGAGACAGAATGTTCAGGGTGGCCCTGTTCCCTGCAAGGATTCCCAGCAGCGGTTTGTGGTCGGTTATGATGGTGAATGTCCGGCCGTAGAGATACTCGTGGAATCTTTTTACTGCGGCAACAATAGCCAGAGCCTCTTTGTCCAGCTGGCTATAGTTCCGCTCCGGTTTGGTAAGTGTCCTTGAAAAGAACGCGATGGGTGCTTCTTTTCCGTCGGGGAGGGTATGGCTGAGGACAGCGCCGACGCCGAAGGGTGATGCGTCGCATGTGACGGCCAGAGGTAGGGTCTCGTTGTACTGTATAAGGATGGCGTCCGAAGTGAGGAGGTCCTTTGTTCTTTGGAAGGCGGCTTGCTCGCGTTTCCCCCAAGTCCAGGTCGCCGCCTTGTCCAGGAGCCTATGCAAAGGCTCCACCACAGTCACCTTTTGGGGCAGGAAAAAATTGTAAAAGTTAAGTAGCCCCAGGAATGCCTGTAGTTCCGTCTTCGACTTGGGTGTGGGGGCTTCTTTGATGGCCTTGATTTATTGGTTTGTGGGGTGAATGCCGTGACGGTCTAGGAGGTATCCTAGGAATTCAACCTGTTCCGTGTATAATTGGCATTTCTCCCTCTTTACTTTGAGCCCGGTCTCTTTGAATTTGGTTAGGACCTCCCTTAGGCGAGTCTCTAGTTCAGCTTGGTTGGTTGCCGACACTAAGACGTCGTCGAAGTAAGGTACCACCCCCTTGATGCCTTGTAATAGTCTTTCCATTAGGCTTTGGAATATTCCCGGTGCCACGCTGACTCCGAATTGGAGCCGGTTGCACTTAAATGCTCCCCGGTGGGTGACTATGGTTTACGCTTCTGCCGTTTCCTCGTCGACTGGCAACTGTTGGTATGCCTGGGCGAGGTCGAGTTTGGCGAAAACCTTGCCCCCTCCCAGTGAGTGCAATAGGTGTTGCACTACTGGGACGGGGAAGGCGCTTTGTTGCAACGCGCCATTTAGGGTGGCCTTATAGTCCCCACAGATCCTCACCGACCCATCGGGCTTGATCGGGGTGACTATGGGGGTCTCCCACCGGGCGTGGTCTATGGGCTGTAGGACACCTTGCTTGACGAGCTTGTCAATTTGCTCGTCTATCTTGGGCTTAAGTGCAAATGGCACCTGCCTTGGTTTCAGGCGTTTTGGGGGGACGTTTGGGTCTAGGCTGAATGATATAAGGGGCCCTCAGTACTTGCCTAGGTTTTCATCGAAGACCTCTTGGAATTCCCGGGCCAGTTGTTGCTCCCAGCTGTCGTCGGTGACATGGTCGACTCCCGTGACTGCGATGCCGAGCGGGGCGAACCATTGCAGTCCCAGTAGGCTTGGGCGGTCGCGATCGACGATTGTCAGGGGAAGCCTTTCGGTGCGCCCTTTATATGTCACGTTGAACTGTCCAGTTCCAACTACCGGGATGCGGTTTCCCTGGTAGTCCTTTACGATTAGTCTCTGGCTGTCTAGGCTTCTCCTTTGGATGGTAGGCACCAAGCGCTTTATTTCATGCCATGCTATCATGGAGAGGTAGGACCCGGAGTCCACCTCCATTTTGCATGGCTCGCCCTCAATGCCTACCTCCACGTGGACCTTCCGGGCATCATTGGTTGTGGCGTGGCCGATGGTGACCGTCTGATGGGTCTCCTCTCTTCGCCGGGTATCGTCGCCTCATAGGGATCGTCCGTTCCAGTCCCATCTGTTGTCAGAGGGGCGATCTCTGGTCCGGGGTGGTGTGCTCTCTCTCCTCCGTTCGCTCTGGTCCCATCGGAGCGGGTTGCGGTTCTTTTTAAGGCGGCAGACGCGGGCAATGTGTCCCTTCTTGTCATAATGCCGGCAGATCGACTCAAAAAACTGGCATTCGGACCTGGGGTTGTCGCCTCCGCAATCGGCACAGTTGGTCCTCGACTTACGACCCCACCGGTTTTGTGGGTTGCGGCCTGTCCGGAGGCGATGAATTTCCTCCTCGTCATCGGAAGTGCCCGATGCCAAGTGGAAATCGCCCTGGTGGGTGGTCGTCTCGGGTTGGGCCTCGGCCGAACTTGCAGGGTTGTTGTTCCCGCTGCGGTCCCCAGCATTCGGTTGGCGGATGTTCGGGTCGCTTTGGCGGCTGCGGCTGCGGTGAGGGTGTCTGCAAGGCTGATGTTGCCCTTGGCCATCAGCCGGCTCTGGAGGATGGGGTCCCACAGGCCGAGCACGATTCTGTCTCGCAGGGCGTCGTTCAGGTTGTCTAATTCACACAGCCCCCCTCGGTCCCGTAGTTCGGTGATGAAGTCGCTGAAACTCTCACCCGACCGTTGGTCCCAACGGTAGAATTCGTTGCGTCAGATCAGGATGGGTACCTCTGGAGCGTAGTGTTGCCGAAGTATTGGCTCGAGGACGTCCCAGTCCATCGCGGTCGCGTCGGCGGGTTTGGCAAGTGCCTTGGCCATCTTGAATACCTCGGTCCCGCAGTGGGTCAGGAAGACGGCGCGCTTCATGGGGCCGATGGCGTCCTTCAGATCGCTGCATTCGAGGAACATGCGGAATCGGTTGGAGTACGATTCCCAGTCCTTGGTGGCGGGGTTGAAGGGTGCGGGGGGTGCGATTTTCGCCATCGTGGAGGTTCGTCTGGCTTCCGTCGGACACGTGGTTCGGTTCAGGATCTGGATCCCACCTTCGTCGCCAGTGTCGTGTCCTCGAAAATGATGCCAGGAGTCGGTGACTTCAAATCATGCTCTTTTATTAGTGTAGGAACCGAACTGAGGTTACGGAAAAAGTTCGCGGCTTTTATTCCTTTAGCCGCGACGGCCGCGGCCAATGGCACTGCTTTGAATCTCCTGTGATTCGAACAGACCAATCGCGGGAGATTCTTAGCGAGCCAATCGGCGCGGCTCGCCTAACCACTCAGAGTACCCCATGCTTTGGCCAATCAAAGCGCGGGGATCTCAAGAATGCTAATGAGGGGACAGAACAATCAGTTTCATTGTATTCTCACAAATAACCAAGTCCAATCCCTTCTGAATTCTATTGACCTTTATCTGGTGCCAATTTAATGTTGATACTTGTGTATAGGTTTGAATAAATCTTCTGTGCCAATGGTCCTAACCAATGGTCTTGATTCTTTGTGATGATATTCATCCAGTCAGCTCTTGTGAAATCACAGTGATATGTCAGATTCCTGCCTGAGCAGGGAGTTCAACTAGAAGACCTGCAAGGTCCCTTTCAACTATGTTACTCTATCCTATCCTATCCTATCCTATCCTATCCTATCCTATCCTATCTACTCTACTCTACTCTACTCTATTCTATTATTTTCTTTCTATTTCTATTCTATTCTTGTGACATATTGTTTTGATGATTCATCAGGATAGATTGTAGAAAGAGGAAGATATGATGTAGAATGGGGATTACTTGTATTTGAAACCGCTAAGAAGAATATCAGAAGTCACTTTTTTGTTTGGTTGGTTTTGTTTGATATTACTTTAATCTTTTTTTCTTTCCTTGCATATTTTTCTTTTCTTTTCTTTCTTTTTCTTTTTTCTGTCTTACTTTCTATTAGCTCACATTCACTTTCATCTTCTCATTTAAATGTTTTAATAAAAATATACTTTAAAAAAGAATACCATAGACTGCAAGAATCCATATTTTAGCCTAAGCAAATTAGAATATTCATTTCTAAATAAAAGGCTAAGAGATGCTGTGAACACTTTGACAAACTAATAATGGCTCTGGACATATACAGAGGAATTCAAATTAATTGCAGCAGATTTGGGTTGGAAGGAAATAGCTTTGATGACATAGTTCAGGAAGACATCCAAGTATCCAGATTGTGAATGAACCTCTCAGGCAAGAAGATCCACAGACACCAGACCAAACTTTCCAGACTTGCATTATTATAGATTCTCAGGTGGAAGATATCTGAGTTTGAACCAATTTTTGCAGACTACCAGTGATTTCCACTTATTACCTGACCTTCACTCCACTGATGCCAACAGAAACCAATTAGAGGGGAAAAGGAACCTATACAAATAAAGATTGCTAGATAGTCACCAGATGCAGAAGAAAGACAGACATGCAGGGATTTAGCACTCTGTTTCTACTCCTACTTCTAGACACATGCCCTTCCGCTCTAAGAGATGGGAAGGTGCTCCAGCCACATCTCTACAGAGAATCATCCCAAACATAAATTTCAAAGTCAGGGAAACAAGAATATCCCCTCCAGTGATGGGTTTCATTTTTTTTTTACTAGCGGTTCTGTGGGCGTGGCTTGGTGGGCGTGGCAGGGGAAGGATACTGTAAAGTCTCCAGCCAGAGGTGGTATTTGCTGGTTCTCTGAACTACTAAAAATCTCCACTATTGGTTCTCCAGAACTGGTCAGAACCTGCTGAATACCATTTCTGATCCCCTCTCAGAAGAGTTCACACGAGGAGCTATTTCGAGCATTATAAAGCACTTCATTGCCTTAAAAAATACATTGCTATAGATTTATATCTCAATATCACTACTCAAAGGACAGGAAGCAATTAATGCTGCATTATTAAATTAATGTCATGCTCAAAGAGTCAGAACCACCAATTGGGTTGCAGCATTGATTTATTGAAGCCTACACACAAGAATCTGGACAACTAAAGTTCAATATGCACATTGGATCAATGGAATTCAAGAGGAACTGTATTTGGAACATTTGTGGGAACACCATGACGATGGCTGATGGCATATTTAACTCTGCCCCCCAGCTGATAAAATTGGCGTTATTAATTTAACAACCATCTTGCCTAGTAATGGAAAATCTGGTCTCAGCTGTGGTTGTAAGTTGGGAGCTACTTGTAATCAACTAAATCAATAAATATATAAACAGCCTAACATATATGATAGGTATAAGCCAGCACCCTTTTCTTATTTATCAGGAACATCAACAACAATATCATATTAACATTCTTCTGCAGTTCATGAAGACTTGAAAGAAAAGCCTGAATTGCATTTCAGAATCATTGAAGATAAGTTCTTCCCAAAGAGACAAACTGTTAAGTTTTGAGCATGGGCGAGAAAGAATGGAGACAAGCCTCTGAACGGTGAACTTCAGCTCTTTATTTACATTGTGACTTTCTCAATTTAACAGCAGTAAAACCTGCCTTATATAGGCAAACCTTGTAACGTTTAACCAATAATGAGCTAGGAACGCTAGCTCTTATAACCAATAAGAACTCTCTGTTAAGGGCCAATCGGATTCTCCGGAACAGGCCAATCCGGTTCGGCCGCTTAACAGCCAATCAGAAGTGCAGGGCCAGAACCCTGCACTTACTCCGAGCTTACACTTTATTAATCTTATTGCATACACAACACCCCTTCCCCCTGGCTTCTTAGTTCAGGGCGCAGTTACATAGTCCCTTAAATAGGATGGCTGTCTTTTTAGTCTCTTTGATTTTTGTTGTATTGGCTGTTGCAATCCTGCTGAGGTAGATCGTTGTTTGGCAGTGGGGCTGCCTCTGGTTCAGAGTTCACTTCTACGTCGTTGCCCACATTTTCTGCAATTCCCTGAGGTGCAAACGTTTCTCCCTCCGGCTCTGCTTCCTGAGTTTCTATTAAATCGTCGTTTCCTTCGAACAGGTTTCCTAGGACTTCATCTTCTTCCGTACCTGCCCCCCCTCAGTTTGGTCATAGAGGAGTTGCAGACTGGCCGCTGCAAGCTGCGACCGTAATTGGTCGATATGCCGTTTCCAAAGTTTATCGTCAAGGCATTGCACAAGGTAGGATCTGGGGCCGGTTACACGTACTACTGTCGCTTCCACCCACAACGGGTTGCCCGATAGGTTTTTTGCATAAACCAGGTCTCCTACCTGGAAGGTGCGACAGCGGCCACTGGATTCTAGTGGTTTCTCCAGTTCATAAGCAGGGTGCAACTGGTCGAGGTGGGAGCGGAGCTTTCGTCCCATTAGCAGTTCAGTGGGAGTTTTGTTGGTGACGCTATGTGGGGTGATGTGTTGCAAGAAGAGGATTTGATTGACCTTGTCGTCACTGTTGTCGTAGTCTACCTTTTGCAAGGTTTTCTTCACAAATTGGACCATGCATTCTGCTCGGCCATTGGTCGCAGGGTGTGCAGGCGAGGTGAGCGCATGGCGGATGCCACAGTCAGCGAGGTACTGCTCGAATGCTAGTGCAGTAAATTGTGGGCCGTTATCGGATACCAGGACATCTGGTAATCCGTGGGTTGCAAAGAGTCTGTTTAAAATCTTGATAACTGCCTCGGAGGTCGTAGTTGTCATGTGATGAATTTCGAGCCAATTTGAGTTGGCATCGACGGTAAGCAGGAAGGTGTGGCCCTTGGTTGGCCCCGCAAAGTCCAGGTGAATTCGGGACCAGGGTCCACGTGGTGTCTCCCATTCAGTAGGCATGGCTTTTGGTGGGGCGTTGCTGACTTCTTGGCATTTGGGACAAGCTTTAACCCACTGTTCGATTTGCTTGTCAATGCCCAGCCACCATGCGTAGCTTCGTGCAAGGGCTTTCATTCGCACGATGCCGGGGTGGCCATCGTGCAAAGTTCTCAGCAGCACTTTTCGGAGCTGTTCTGGGATAACGACTCTATCGCCCCAGATGACACAGCCTTTCTGGGAGAAGAGCTCAGTCTGTCGAGACTTGAATGGTGTGAAGTCATCTGATAATTGGTCCAATGGCCATTCGCGTTCTACCCAGCCTAGGACTCATGCTAGGGTGTAGTCGCGTTTGGTTTCTCTCGCGATGTCTCGAGCGATCAGTGGCGGCAAGTTGAGTGCCTCGATTTGCAACATGGTTACCGTTGGTGCCGGATCATCGAGAGTCTCTGGAAGCGGTGCTCGGCTCAATGCGTCGGCATGGGGAATGGCTTTCCCTGGGAGGTATTGCAGCCGATAGTTATAAGCAGCTAAGAATTCTGACCATCGGGTCATCCTAGGGGATAATATGTAAGGAGTCGGCTTATCTCCGGCTATTATCCCTAGCAACGGTTTGTGGTCAGTCACAATAGTAAAAACCCTGCCATACACGTATTCGTGAAATATTTTCACAGCTGAGACGATTGCGAGGGCTTCTTTATCAATTTGTCCATAGTTCCACTCCGTTTTTGAAAGTCTTTGAAAAATATGCAACAGGGGCTTTGTTCCCATTAGGCAGTACATGGCTCAAAATGGCGCCCACCCCGAAAGGCAATGCATCACAGGTTATAACTAATGGCAAAGTCTCGTTATACTGCATGAGTACAGAGTCAGAAGTGAGCAGTTTTTTAACATTTCGGAATGCCTGTTCTTCACGGTAACCCTATAACCAAATTGCTTTTTTATCTAACAATTGGTGTAACGGTTCAGCGACAGTTGCTTTGTGCGGTAAAAATACGTTATAAAAATTGATGAGGCCTAGGAACGCCTGGAGATCGGCCTTGTTTCATGGCCTGGGAGCATTTTTGATCGCTTTTAATTTACTTTCAGTAGGGTGAATGCCCTGGCTATCGATCAGGTACCCTAAAAACTCAACACTGTCAGTACACAATTTACATTTGTTTTTTTTAACCTTAAGACCAGCTTCTTGGAATTTTTTTAGGACTAATTTTAACCTGTCCTGTAAGATTTTTTTGGTAGGGGCTGTAATTAATACATCGTCAAAATAGGGGACCACGCCCTTAATTCCTTGCAATAACCTTTCCATAAGGCTCTGAAAGATCCCGGGGCTACATTAATTCCGAATTGCAGCCGGGTACATTTAAAGGCACCTCGGTTCATCACAATAGTTTGGGCCTGTGCCGTTTTTTCATCTACTGGTAATTGCTGATATGCTTGAGCTAAATCCAATTTAACGAAAACCTTCCTGCCCTCCAGGGAATGGAGGAGATGCTGCACCACCGGAACTGGATACATGTTCTGCTGCAGGGCGTGTTTCAAGGTGGCCCGGTAGTCCCCACAAATTTGGATTGACCCGTCTGACTTAATGGGTGTTACAATAGGGGTTTCCCACGGGGAATGATCGATGGGCTCCAACACCTCCTGAGCTATCAGTTTGTCAAGTTGTTCATCGATTTTCGATTTTAAGGCAAACGGAACTCGACGGGGCTTCAAGTGAATGGGAGCTACTTTTGGATCTAGGCTGAATGAGATCAGGGTCCCCTTGTACTCACCTAAGATGTCCGCGAAGACGTCCCTGAACTCAGAGATAAGGTCTTCCTCCCATTCAACAGCCACCGACTCGGTTTACGCCGGCCACTTCAATGCCGAGTGGCGCGAAACATTGGAGGCCCAGTAGGCTAGGCCTATCTCTATCGATGAAAGGTAAGTTAAAGGTAAGTATGCTATGTGCTTCTTGAAAGAGACTCGGACTTGGCAGGACCCGACGACGGGGATTCGATTCCCCTGGTAGTCCTTGAGGATGAGGCATTGGAAACGGAGATCTTGGCGTTGAACTGTGGGGATGAGTTGCTTGAGTGTCTTCCAAGACACCATCGGGAGGGATGATCCTGAGTCGACCTCCATGTGGCAAGGCTGGTTCTCGATGGCTACCGTGACTCGGATTTTCTTAGTGTCCAAGGCTGAGGCGTGACCGATAGTGATAGTATGGTGAGCCTCTTCTCTCTGCAAAGCTCGATTTCTGTAGGAGTGGTTTACTGGCGCTTGCCTTACAGGACGGTTTCCTGTTGATTGGTGATAGTTAGCCCCTTTTGAGGCCTGGCTGGATCCTGGCAAGCTGCGGCAGACCCGTCCAATGTGGCCTCATTTCCCGCACTCATGGCAGAGTGCATCGCAGAATTTGCATTCGGACCTGGCATGGTTGGCTCCACAGCCAGCACAAAGGTGTACGGGCTTCGGGTAGTGGTCCCGGTCACACCGCAGTCGATGGATCCCTTCTTCGTCACTGTCTGACAACGAAGAGAGGTCCTCGTGGTGTGTTGTCGCAAGCTGTCCTTCCGACTTGGATAAAATGTCGCTTGTTGGTGGGGGTCCCGGAGCACGGTTTTGGCGTAGTTGTACAGCCGACTTCTTGCTTGCTTCTGCTGCAGTAGCATCGGCGATGGCGTCGGCAAGGCTGATGTTGCCTTTCGCCATCAGCTTGCTTTGGATGCCGGGTGCATCCAGTCCCAGAACTATGCGATCTCTTAGTGCTTCTTCTAAATCGGTGAATCCGCAGAGGCCTCCCAAATTTCGGAGGTCTTCTATGAAGTCGGCCACACTTTCTCCCTTTCGCTGGCTCCTCTGATAAAACTAGTGGCGTCTCACAAGCGTAGGTACGGCCAGGGCGTAGTGGTCTCGTAGGAGAGGTTCGAGGGTGTCCCAATCCATGGCCTTCACTTCTCGGGGTTTGGCTAGTGCTTTAGCCATCTTAAATACGGTTGGACCGCAATGCGTTAGGAACACCGCCCGTTTCTTTCCTCGTGTGGTGTCCTTTAAGTTGTTCATCTCTAGGAACATTTGGAAGCGATCCATGTAGGACTCCCAGTCCTCTTGTGTTGGATCGAACGGAGCGGGTGGTACGATGCTGCCGAACATGGTTCCGTTGTTGGCGTCGTCTGTCACGTGCTTGGTGTTTCTTCTTGGTTCCGTCGGTTCAGATGTCTCCATATCCCATCCTCGTCGCCAGTGTTAAGTTTTGAGCATGGGCGAGAAAGAATGGAGACAAGCCTCTGAACGGTGAACGTCAGCTTACACTTTATTAATCATATTGCATACACAACACAAACCATAACAAAGAATGTTTGCTTGTATATCGTCCTCTTGTATATCTCTTTTGGCAAGGGATCATACCAAGCTTACTGCATCAGAGTGAATTGAACAAGAAGATCTTGTAGTAGATGATGTCCCAGGTCCCAGGCTATAGAGGGATTGAATTAATTTCCAAAGCCAATTATCTCCTGCAATAAAGTTATCAAATGTACCAAGCTGCACTTTTGCATTGGCTGTAGTTTCTGAATGGTCATTAGAATAGGCCCGTGATTGCAAAATCTATGGCATGTGTGCTATGCGTGACACGCAGAACCATTTGTATGGGCAGGTGAGCCCCTGCCAAACTCACCTGCACTGCACACAAACATGCCTCCCAGCTGATTTTTGGTGCATTTGTGGCCATTTTCACCCTCCCAGAGATTCAAGGGAAGCCTCTGCAGCTTTGAGAGGCCAAAAAATGGGCTTTGTGAAAATACCAGAAATGCCAAAGCAGGCCCATTTTCAGCCTCTAGAGGCTGCAGAGTCTTCCTTCAAACCTCTGGGAGGGTGAAAATGGCCTCCCCCAGGCTCCAGAGGCCCTCTAGAGGCTGAAAATGAGCACTTCTGGTATTTCTGGAAGGCCCATTTTTCAGCCTCCTGAGGCTGCAAAGTCTTCTCTCGAGTCTCTGGGAGGGAGAAAACGGCCTTAAATGGGCTGAAAATCAGCTGGGAGGCATGTGCATGCACAGTTCAGGTTAAGGAGCAGGGTGGAGATGTTGCATACTCATGCGCAGGGGGGGCACATTGCATTGTGGGTGCCGGTGGAAACACGCTTTCAGCACACCACAACAAAAAGGTTCGCCATTACTGGAATAGACCATTTTCTGTAACTTGTGTTAGTTTAACTATGATTTCCAAAAGTATGTAGGAACATGGTATGGGAAGCCACCCCTTACTAGAAGAATGAAATATTTTGAGAAGTATTACAAAAGGCAGAATATTATATTTTCAACGGGAGAAATGGAGAAACATGTTTTCAGAGGTAGAAAATAAATCTCACCTTTCCTTAATAGACCACAACAGATGTCAACACCTAAGAGATGAAGAGCTTATTGAGAACTAGATAGCTCCATTCATAAGCAAAACCCATTAAACCACAATAGCAATTGCCCAACACTCTTTCAGAGCAGTCCAAACTTCATCCAAACTTAGCTCAGACAAACACTTAGAATTTGCACTTCCTATTTTGCCTATAGATCCAGCTATGATCCCTATATAACCCCTACATGATCCCATAGGAATCTGACAACAGCCAATAGAATATATGTTCTTGTACAGGAACAAGAAGCTCAAGTGCAAAACTTAAAGAAGGTATTAAAAACCCCCTAACTCTTAACAGTTTTGGTCAGTTGCACCAGAACCATGTGCTTGGTGGTTCTGTTTGTCGTTAAACCTTCTTTCCAATCAACCTCCATGTTTCTAGTGTCTTTCTCCCAGTTTGGAACTGAATCAGATAGATATTTCTTCCCACAATGGTTTTCATCTCCCATTCCAGAAAAGGCTATATACAGGCATCCCAACCAAAACTGACTACGGGCTCTCATGACAACAACTTCCATCTCCTCTTCCACTAAGAATTGTCCATTCAGGAATATCCTCACATTCTGAGCCTGCTGCTTCAGAGGAAGTGGGCCAAAATAGAAATTGTCTGGAGTCACATGGTTTCTGTGTCAATAGCTGTTTCTTCTTCCAAGAATTAAGCCAGTCCCTGTTCTTCTTTACCAGATAATGACAGCTATCAAATTTCAGAGCAACACTTCCATTTCACTCTCTGTTGGGTCACTTGAATCACTATCTAAGGCCACTTGCCCAATTTTAGGCTGCACAGCATGAACTAAGGAGTCCTTCTATCTCCTCAAAAGATTTTGTCTTTTAGTCTTAAAAGCAATCTGGTCTTTTATTGTATTTTTTTTCCTCCTGAGAGCATAAAACAATGGAGCTTCCGAAGAACAAAGATATTTTCTTCCACTTCTGCATCCTATTTCTTTCCCTTATAAAAGATAAACTGTAATATTAATCAAAAAATTTATTAACCCTATTGCAGGTGTAGAAGTCAGAATAAATTTTGGGGGGATGAGGTGGGAGAAGCACAACTTTTTGTCATTGATACAATGAGGCATGCTGAAATGAGGTATGCCATAATCTCATTAGTTCAGCAAAATAGGACTATAGTAATCACAAGGAGAGCAGAAATTGAGAAAACAGAGTACAGGGCTGGCTGTTCATCATTCCTCCTCATGGGCTACTTAATCAGCCTAAAATACCTAAAGGAGGGTAGAGGAGGTTGGGTGGATGGAAGGATATTTCTCATTTGGAATTTATTTCCTGCCTCTTCAGCTTGCCAAGCATGACATCCAAGCTCCATATTAATGAGCACCTGAAGGAAGGCCCTCCAAAGAGTTGTAAATTGGTTACATCCTTATATTCTTTTCCCTTCAGTTTTTGAATAATGCCACTGAACATCATAAAGAACATTGGAATCTCCTCTGGAAAATATGGAATGATCATTAGCATACAAGGGAGTTTGTTCCTGCCAGATAGAAGGTGACAGGAGAGAGGAAGTTTTTCAGAAAATCCTCTTTGGATTTTTTTTTTTAAGTATTAGCATCTGTGGACATATCCAGGACAATGGTAGTGGGGGAATTGTTGGCTGGGGAATTCTGGGAGATTGAAGTCCATATGTTTTAAAATTGCCATATTTAAGAAACATGATTTCTGTCTTCGGGTTTATGCATAAAGGTATTCAAAAATCATATAATGTTTTGTTACGTCTGAATGTTGACTTCTAAAAATGAATGTCTTACAAAATCAGAGTTGTTTCTCTGTTTTTCTGTCTCATTTACACACACACACAAACCACATCAATTCACAATTTCTTTTAGATGAATTTTTTTTGACTCAACATTTTGAACAATTCTCTCTTGATGAAACTCCATGGAAAATTGTGTTCCTTTTTGAAGTAAAGAACATCCTCAAAAATCCAAATGGAACATAAGTTTAGATATATGGTTAGTTTGAAAAACCTTGGTTTGAAGGTGGTTAGTTTCAAGAAATGATAATGAAGATATCACTCTCTGATATTGCCAGCAATTGCAACATATATAACAGGAAAGTACAAAATCTGATTTTTTTTCCCCCTCTAGAGCTCTACTAGGATATGAAGGCAGGATAGATTGTGATTAAGTCTCATGATGCTAAGTCATAGTTTTATCATATATATGAACTGTTATAATAGGAAAATAGGAAAATGTTTAGTTCAACCCTGAACTACAAATACTCTTTTCTATCAGAGGAAACAATATTAGGTATGTTTGCCATTTTGAATTACTTATACAAATAACAAAGGTGGGATACAAGCAAACAAATAATAAAAGCTCCTTGAAGCCCTCCTAGTTTGAAATTGAAATGATTAGCATTAAGAAAATGCAAATTTTGGATTTAAATTTATTCAAAAAATACACCGTAATATGAATAATTTGGAGGATTTTTTTGTTTATGTTTATAACATTTTTATCTCATTCTTCATTACTAAGAATAATCTTGAACAATCATAAATAAGGCATATCTAGCATTTAATGGAACTCAGGTTGCCCTC